>JAACNH010000081.1:331762-341864 GCA_019447015.1 Hymenochirus boettgeri
GCTTTAAAATCTTAAATAGTATCTGATTGGTGGGGCAAAAAGCAAATTGGAAAATTTTTGGTGGTTGGAGTTGGAGCAAGCAAATAATTTATCACCATTTATTACGATATAATAACTTTTATTGGACATTCCCTGCCGGACCTGTGATCCTGCTGTGCCTGATACTTTGCTGAATGCCCTGACCTGCCTTCTCCGGGATCCTTGACATGACTTAGCATGATACATATTAATAGTTATAGTTTAGAATGACATTATGTATAGTTTAAAGTTTAGTAAGTATATATAACAATAATATAATATAGTAATAGTAATAGTATAGTATACTAATATAAAATAGATAGTATAGTATAGTATACTAATAATATAATATAGTAATAGTTAATAGTAAAGAATAATATAATATACTAAAAAGTATAGTATATAAAGTATTAGTTAGTAATAATATAATATAGTAATAGTATAGTTAAAGTAATAATATAATATAGTAATAGTATAGTATAATTCTAATAGTATAGTAGTAATAATATAATATACTAATAGTATAGTATATTAATAGTATAGGAATAATATATATACTATAGTAGTAGTATATTAATAGTATAGTATAGTAATAATATAATATAGTAATAGTATAGTATATTATAGTTGTTTAGTATAGTAAAGTATAATATAATATAGTAATAGTAAGTATATGTATAGTATAGTAATATAATTATAGTAAAGTATAGTATAATATATATACTATAGCATAGTAAAGTAATAATATAATATAAATATACTATGTAAGTTAGTAAGTATAACAATAATATAATATAGTAATAGTATAGTATATTAATAGTATAGTATAGTATAGTAAAGTAATAATAGAATTAGTAATAGTTATTATAGTATAGTGATAGTATTAGTATAGTAAAGTAATAATATAATATAGTAATAGTATAGTATAGTAATAGTATAAAATAAGTGTATGTATTTGAGGTTGGTCTATTGTCCATCTAGTCCAAGCTACTCAGCAATACACACATTTCCTGGCTAACCGTTTGAGGATTGTTGAGCGCATTGTTATTTACCATCATGGCAGTAAATCAGTGATCGCGATCATAAATCTACGTTTGCGAGCTTAGCTAACTACGATCACTATATTTTTTATTATTGTACACAAGGTATCGCCATAAACTGACCGAACTTTCTTTACAGACGCGTACTTTTTTGAGGAATGAAGACATCTGTTATAATCAAGGAGGACATTGTACACTTTTCTGTGTGACAAAATCATGGATAGGGCCATGTACATTATCCCCATCCTGGTGCAAATGATGTCATTAATAATAATGTGACATAAATCTTCACCATAAAGATTTATCCATCACCATAACAAAGTGTGTGTGTGTTGTATTTAACCTTCACTAAATACATCAGAGTGAAAGGAACATGTCCTATTGCATTATTATAAACATATGACTTGGTGCTTCACCCAATGAGATCTCATGTCCTGATCCTTTTATTAATACTCACTGATAAGAAAGCATATCGTAATAGAATGGATTCCATAGATCAGTTGGAAGAAGTTTATTTATTGCACCTACATATAATCACGTGCTGGTTACAGGCTAGTTAGTAACAACGATGGCTCACACAGACCTCTTTCTTATACCACTTGACATACATCACAAATGTATGTATCTATGTATGTATATATGTATGTATATATGTATTATGTATGTATGTATATATGTATATGTATGTACTCACACACAGCCACACCTCTGAATCAGCCACATAATGGAGACGCCCTCTGGACCAGTTTGACCAATTAAAATCCTGCACGTGACTTGCAGAGTTTGATTCCCCAATTCGTAACTCAGATGAAGAGCCTGGGCTCTGTGTGCTGCCCGACTTCAACAACACAGACACAGAGTCCACTTCAGTGACACAACAACACAGCGTAATGTACGGCTACACAACTCAGAGAGCTGCTCACACAGACCAACAGTTCTTCTATAACAGAGGGAACCAGACATTTCCCTTAAGGTCTGTAACAACATTACAATTGCTCCTGGAAGGTTTCAAATATAAACCCTGGAAAGACTAGTTTACTATTGCTGATATGAATGACATTTATATACAAATATAAACCCTGGAAAAGACTATGTTACTATCGTGATATGAATGACATTTATAAAAAATATAAACCCTGGAAAGACTGTGTTACTATTGGTGATATGAAAGATATTTATATACAATATAAACCCTGGAAAGACTGTTGTTACTATCGTGATATGAATGATATTATATACAAATAAAACCCTGGAAAGACTGTGTTACTATCGGTGATATGAATGTATTTATATACAAATATAAACCCTGGAAAGACTGTGTTATATCTTGGTGATATGAATGACATTTATATACAAATATAAACCCTGGAAAGACTGTGTTACTATTGGTGAGTCTTTCCAGGGTTTATATTTGTATATAAATGTCATTCATATCACCAATAGTAACACAGTCTTTCCAGGGTTTATATTTGTATATAAATGTCATTACATTCATATCAATCACCGATAGTAACACAGTCTTTCCAGGGTTTTATTTGTATATAATATCATTCATATCACCGATAGTAACACAGTCTTTCCAGGGTTTTATATTGTATATAAATATCTTTCATATCACCAATAGTAACACAGTCTTTCCAGGGTTATATTTTTTATAAATGTCATTCATATCACCGATAGTAACATAGTCTTTTCCAGGGTTTATATTTGTATATAAATGTCATTCATATCAGCAATAGTAAAACCTAGTCTTTCCAGGGTTTATATTTGAAACCTTCCAGGAGCAATTGTAATGTGTTACAGACCTTAAGGGAAATGTCTGGTCCCTCTGTTATAAAGAACTGTTGGTCTGTGTGAGCAGCTCTCTGAGTTGTGTAGCCGTACATTACGCTGTGTTGTTGTGTCACTGAAGTGGACTCTGTGTCTGTGTTGTTGAAGTCGGGCAGCACACAGAGCCCAGGCTCTTCATCTGAGTTACGAATTGGGGAATCAAACTCTGCAAGTCACGTGCAGGATTTTAATTGGTCAAACTGGTCCAGAGGGCGTCTCCATTATGTGGCTGATTCAGAGGTGTGGCTGTGTGTGAGTACAATACATATACATATATACATACATACATAATACATATATACATACATATATACATACATAGATACATACATTTGTGATGTATGTCAAGTGGGTATAAGAAAGAGGTCTGTGTGAGCCATCGTTGTTACTAACTAGCCTGTAACCAGCACGTGATTATATGTAGGTGCAATAAATAAACTTCTTCTCAACTGATCTATGGAATCCATTCTATTACGATATGCTTCTCTTATCAGTGAGTATTAATAAAAGGATCAGGACATGAGATCTCATTGGGTGAAGCACCAAGTCAATGTTTATAATAATGCAATAGGACATGTTCCTTTCACTCTGATGTATTTAGTGAAGGTTAAATACAACACACACACATTTGTTATGGTGATGGATAAATCTTTATGGTGAAGATTTATGTCACATTATTATTAATGACATCATTTGCACCAGGATGGGGATAATGTACATGGCCCTATCCATGATTTTGTCACACAGAAAAGTGTACAATGTCCTCCTTGATTATAACAGATGTCTTCATTCTCAAAAAAGTACGCGTCTGTAAAGAAAGTTCGTCAGTTTATGGCGATACCTTGTGTACAATAATAAAAAATATAGTGATCGTAGTTAGGCTAAGCTCGCAAACGTAGATTTATGATCGCGATCACTGATTTACTGCCATGATGGTAAATAACAATGCGCTCAACAATCCTCAAACGGTTAGCCAGGAAATGTGTGTATTGCTGAGTAGCTTGGACTAGATGGACAATAGACCAACCTCAAATACATACACTTATTTTATACTATTACTATACTATACTATTACTATATTATATTATTACTTACTATACTAATACTATCACTATACTAATATACTATTACTAATTCTATTATTACTTTACTATACTATACTATACTATTAATATACTATAACTATTACTATATTATATTATTGTTATACTTCTACTTAATAGTATATTTATATTATATTATTTACTTTACTATGCTATAGTATATATATTATACTATACTTTACTATAATATATTACTATACTATACATATACTTTACTATTACTATATTATATTATTACTTTACTATACTAAACATACTATTAATATACTATACTATTACTATATTATATTATTACTATACTATACTATTAATATACTACTATCTATTAGTATATATATTATTCCTATACTATTAATATACTATACTATTAGTATATTATATTATTACTATATACTATAACTAGAATTATACTATACTATTACTATATTATATTATTACTTTAACTATACTATTACTATATTATATTATTACTAACTAATACTTTATATACTATACTTTTTAGTATATTATATTATTACTTTACTATTAACTATTACTATATTATATTATTAGTATACTATACTAACTATCTATTTTATATTAGTATAACTATACTATACTATTACTATATATTATTATTGTTATATAATACTTCACTGCTTCAAAACTATACATAATGTCATTCTAAACTATAACTATTAATATGTATCATGCTAAGTCATGTCAAGGATCCCGGAGAAGGCAGGTCAGGGCATTCAGCAAAGTATCAGGCACAGCAGGATCACAGGTCCGGCAGGGAATGTCCAATAAAAGTTATTATATCGTAATAAATGGTGATAAATTATTTGCTTGCTCCAACTCCAACCACCAAAAATTTTCCAATTTGCTTTTTGCCCCACCAATCAGATACTATTTAAGATTTTAAAGCTCCAGGGTTTATATCTGTATATAAATGTCATTCATATCACCGATAGTAACACAGTCTTTCCAGGGTTTATATTTGTATATAAATGTCATTCATATCACCAATAGTAACACAGTCTTTCCAGGAACACAGTCTTTCCAGGGTTTATATTTGTATATAAATGTCATTCATATCACCGATAGTAACACAGCCTTTCCAGGGTTTATATTTGTATATAAATGTCATTCATATCACCGATAGTAACACAGTCTTTCCAGGGTTTATATTTGTATATAAATGTGATTCATATCACCAATAGTAACACAGTCTTTCCAGGGTTTATATTTGTATATAAATGTCATTCATATCACCAATAGTAACATAGTCTTTCCAGGGTTTATATTTGTATATAAATGTTATTCATATCACCAATAGTAACATAGTCTTTCCAGGGTTTATATTTGTATATAAATGTTATTCATATCACCAATAGTAACATAGTCTTTCCAGGGTTTATATTTGTATATAAATGTTATTCATATCACCGATAGTAACACAGTCTTTCCAGGGTTTATATTTGTATATAAATGTTATTCATATCACCTCGCGCAAGGGTTCAGATGGATCCTTTAAGTTTCAGCGTCAAAGATGGTCTTCCTATGGGAAACCAAGCTATTCAAAGTTCATTGGTGGCCAATTATACAGACATTTAATTCATGGTCTCGTCTATAATTCTCCAATATTAGCCCTCATCAGTAAAGGTGGTAGCCTCATTCATGGACCCTTGCAGGCCCTCGAGGCCTTCAAACGACTCAAGGAAGCCTTGCTGTGCACCAGTTCTAGTACATCCAGATCTATAGTCTTCCCTTCTAACATCGAAGTTGAATGCAGTCAGGACTTGGGCGCGGGAGCCGTCCTTTCCCAGAGGCAGGGCCACTAAAAGGAAACCCATCCGTGTGGCATATTTCCAGGAAGTTTCTAACCCAACGAACGGAATTATGACGTTGGGAATAGGGAATCTTGCTATCAAAACTGGCAATCGAGGAGTGCGCATCTATTAGAAGGCACCTCTGTACCTATCACCATCCTACCGACCATAAGAACTTGCATACATCCAAATCTCAAAAGGTTAAATCCACGCAAGCACGGTGGTTTCTTTATTCTTTTCACGATAAATTTGTTATCACTTACCAACCTGTGTTCCCAAAAAAAAAAAGCAGGATGCCCTTTCCAGATCATTTGTTGTTCCGACTGTACAATCAAGATAAGGGCTCTGTTATCCCAACCACTAAAATATTGGCCCTATATCCCCTCAACTTGTGCCAAATTCAAGCCGCACAAGATTCTGCTCAGTCCGACACCACTTTTTCTTGGGCAAAAAGCTTGTTCCTGATTTCTCTTCGGAAAACTATCCTTCTGATACTCCACTGTTCCAAGCAGCTGGCATCCCGGTGTTACAAAAAAACGTTTAATAGTATGCCCGTTCCCTTTGGTGGCCCAAAATGAGAAAAGATATTAAAGACTTTTATTCAAGTGTGTACTAGATGAGCTCAATCCAAAATTTCTAACCCTCCCATGTGGTCTTCTTCAACCCCTCCCCATTCCGTACCAGACCTTGGACCCATCTATCCATGGACTTTATTGTTGGAACTTCCGCCTTCCAAGAGAAACCGGTTATATGGGGGACTGTAGGAATGCTTTCAGCAAAATTGGCCCCATTTGTACCATCCCTAAACTACCATCTTAAACAGAGTAGATCAATATTTATTTCAAAATCTTCCGCGTTTCTATGGACTCCCTCTGAAATGATCGACAGCGGTTCTCAATTTGTTTCCAAAATTTGGAGACACGTTTTGTAAGTCCATGAAACATCAAGTCTACAATTTTCTTCGGCTTACCAACCCACAGGCAACGGGGCTACATGAAAGCATAACAGTCGTTGGACATATCTTCGTTGTACATTTCCTATACCCCAGGATGATTGGCTGACCTTCTGCTTGGGCTGAGTTTGCCCATAACAATTCACTTCATGCTTCTACTGGGAAATCTCCTTTTTGTGTGTCTTTGGACTAATCTAGATGTTTTCGCAGATTTTCTTTCACACAAAGGACTGCTGCCATGACTCTGCGGCCCAGATGACAGCTATCTGGCATGCTACGGAAATCAGGCTTCAGAAAATCTGCTTTGTACAAAAAAACTGCAGCAGATAGGAGGACGTATGAACCCCCAACGTATCTGTCGGAAGACCAAAGTGTGGCTCTCTTCTGCTCATATGAACCTAGGGTTCTTACGCAAACTGGGACCCAAATTTATTGGTCCTTTCCTATCCTGGAATAACATCGGCCAGTGGCTGTTTTCGCGTCAACTTCCTTCCAGTATGCGGATTCCTAATTGTTTCATATTCTCTCATCAAACCAGGATGTTCTATCAGTATTCCACTCCTGACTACCTCCCGTTCGTCCGATTTCCGTTGCTGGTCAGCAGGCGTGTGAGGTCGAGAACGATCTTGGACTCAGATTCTGGAGGAGGTCTCTGCAGTCAGTTGGGTCACTGGAAAGGTTGGTCCGGAAGAAAGAGCTTGGATTAAACACTCTGATTGCACGCTCATCGTCTAGTTCAAGCTTCCACGGAGTTTCACAGGGAAACCTGGCCCGTTGGGTCTGTGGCCCCCCCGTAAGGGGGGGGGGGGGTACTGTCACGAACTTACCTGCCGCTCGTCCCGCGCCGGCACTGCACTTAGCGTGGGCGGCGTCGACGTCATGGACGTCACGCCGCCGACACGCCGGGCGGCGCGAAAGGTTTAAAAGCCGGTGTCTCCTGGACCCGGTGCCCGATTGTAGGCATCTGCTACCTCCCGGCTCCTGTACGTACTGCCTTGGATCCTGTCATTTGGTCCTATACTACCTTGCCTGCATCCATACTTACCTTGCCTGGTATCCAGTACCTATCTTACATGTTTCAGTGTTTTTTTCTCACCGTGCCTGCATCAGTTACTTACAGAGCCAGCATTCAGCCTCAGTTCCCAGAACAACTTTGACCAGACTACAGTAACCAAAGCACCATGTTCCAGGCATACAACCTTCAGTTCTCAGTGCACCTTTGTCCAGCCTAACAGTCCACAGCAGCACTTTGTCCAGGCCTACAGTACCCCGCAGCACCAGGTTCCAGAGTCAGCCTACAGTTCCCCAACAGCACCATTGTTCCAGTAACAAAGCCTACAGTACCCAGCCGAACCTTGTTCCAGTTATCCAGCCTACATTTCCAGCAGCCTCTGTTATCCTGCACCTCGGAAGAAGCCTCATCCTAAAGGTACTGTGAGTACCCGGCCGCCCGGCCATTTATTACATTGGGAAAGGGTTTGTCACTGTGAGAACGGTAAAGCTATGGAACTGTCTTCCAGTGGACGTTGTTATGGCAGGTTCATTGGTCAGTTTAATAAAAAGCTGGATGGTTTCTACAAACAAGGAATGTTACAAGTTACTGGTATTGATACATAAAGTAGAGTTGGGAAAGGGTTTGTCACTGTGAGAACGGTAAAGCTATGGAACTGTCTTCCAGGGAGGTATGGCAGGTTCATTGTCAGTTTAATAAAAAGCTGGATGAGTTCTACAAACAAGGAATGTTACAAGTTAATGGTATTGATACATAAGTAGAGTTGGAAAGGGTTTGTCACTGTGAGAACGGTAAAGCTATGGAACTGTCTTCAGTGGACGTTGTTATGGCAGGTTATTGGTCAGTTTAATAAAAGCTGGATGAGTTTACAACAAAGGAATGTTACAAGTTACTGGTATTGATACATAAAGTAGAGTTGGAAAGGGTTTGTCACTGTGAGAACGTAAAGCTATGGAACTGTCTTCCAGGGAGTTGTTATGGCAGGTTCATTGGTCGTTTAATAAAAGCTGGATGAGTTTCTACAAACAAGGAATGTTACAAGTTACTGGGATTGTACATAAGTAGAGTTGGAAAGGGTTTGTCACTGTGAGACGGTAAAGCTTGGAACTGTCTTCCAGTGGACGTTGTTATGGCAGGTCATTGGTCAGTTTAATAAAAAGCTGGATGAGTTTCTACAAACAAGGAATGTTACAAGTTACTGGTATGATACATAAAGTAGAGTTGGGAAAGGGTTTTGTCACTGTGAGAACGGAAGCTATGGAACTGTCTTCCAGTGGACGTTGTTATGGCAGGTTCATTGGTCAGTTTAATAAAAAGCTGGATGAGTTTCTACAACAAGGAATGTTACAAGTTACTGTATTGATCATAAAGTAGAGTTGGAAAGGGTTTGTCACTGTGGAACCGGTAATTACCATAGGCGACTAATTGAATAAGCTAAGCGGTCTGTTGGTCTGGGGAGTTCACATTGTACATGGAAGAAATTAGTTAATGAATAGGATGCGAGAGTAGGTAATGGGGATAATAATTATGGGACTAAAGTGCTAAGGTGGGGTGCCTCAGGGTTCTGTGCGGGGCCGATTCTATTAATCTATTATTAATGATTTGGAAGTGGGGGGTATTGTCAGCAAGGTTTCTGTGGTGCTGACGACACAAAACTGATCGACCAATTAAAAACTTCAGAGGATGTGCAATGTTGCAAGGGGATCTAGATAGATTATACAATTGGGCTGCTAAGTGGCAGATGAGATTCAATGTTGATAAATGGAAGGTGATGCATTTTGGACTAAAATCCTTGATGCTACTTATACTATAAATGGCTCTGTGTTTATAGAACCCTGTTGGAAAAGGGATCTTGAGTTTTGGGTGGATAACAAACTCAAATCGGTTAGCAAGGCAGTGCCAGGCGGCAGCAGCCAGAGCCAGCATGGTATGTCTGTATTAAAGAGAGGTATGGATTCAAGGGAGGGAAAAATGTAATTCTCCCTCTTTACAAAGGCATTGGTAAGGCCTTCATTGGAATATGCAGTGCAATTTGGACGCTGTTAAAAAGGACCATCTTTGAAATGGAAAGGGTTCAGAGAAGGGCAACTAAATTAATAAGGGATTGGTGAGCTTGAATATGAGAGAGACTGGAAGTGAAATTAAGTAGTGGAGGAAAAGGCGCTGCGTGGGGAATATGATACTGTGTATAAATACATACGGGCCATACAATGCAAACTATCTGGGCATTGTTCACCAATAGAACATGTCGAGGACACGAGGACATCCCTTAAGATGAAAGAAAAAAAGTTTTAGGCTTTCAAGCTCGGAAAGGGTTTTTCACTGTGAGAACGTTA
>JAACNH010000081.1:341936-379161 GCA_019447015.1 Hymenochirus boettgeri
AAGCTATGGAACTGTCTTCCAGTGGACGTTGTTATGGCAGGTTCATTGGTCAGTTTAATAAAAAGCTGGATGAGTTTCTGCAAACAAGGAATGTTACAAGTTACTGGTATTGATACATAAAGTAGAGTTGGGAAAGGGTTTGTCACTGTGAGAACGGTAAAGCTATGGAACTGTCTTCCAGTGGATGTTGTTATGGCAGGTTCATTGGTCAGTTTAATAAAAAGCTGGATGAGTTTCTACAAACAAGGAATGTTACAAGTTACTGGTATTGATACATAAAGTAGAGTTGGGAAAGGGTTTGTCACTGTGAGAACGGTAAAGCTATGGAACTGTCTTCCAGTGGACGTTATTATGGCAGGTTCATTGGTCAGTTTAATAAAAATGCTGGATGAGTTTCTACAAACAAGGAATGTTACAAGTTACTGGTATTGATACATAAAGTAGAGTTGGGAAAGGGTTTATCACTGTGAGAACGGTAAAGCTATGGAACTGTCTTCCAGTGGACGTTGTTATGGCAGGTTCATTGGTCAGTTTAATAAAAAGCTGGATGAGTTTCTACAAACAGGGAATGTTACAAGTTACTGGTATTGATACATAAAGTAGAGTTGGGAATGAAAGGGTTTGTCACTGTGGAACGTTAAGCTATGGAACTGTCTTCCAGTGGAGTTGTTATGGCAGGTTCTGGTCAGTTTAATAAAAAGCTGGATGAGTTTTCACAACAAGGAATGTTACAAGTTACTGGTATGAACATAAAGTAGAGTTGGGAAGGGTTTGTCACTGTGAGAACGGTAAAGCTATGGAACTGTCTTCCAGTGGACGTTGTTATGGCAGGTTCATTGTCAGTTTAATAAAAGCTGGATGAGTTTCTACAACAAGGAATGTTACAAGTTACTGGTATTGATACATAAAGTAGAGTTGGGAAAGGGTTTGTCACTTGAGAACGGTAAAGCTATGGAACTGTCTTCCTTGGACGTTTGTATGGCAGGTTCATTGGTCAGTTTAATAAAAGCTGGATGAGTTTCTACAAACAAGGAATGTTACAAGTTACTGGGATTGATCATATAAGTAGAGTTGGGAAAGGTTTGTCACTGTGAGAACGGTAAAGCTATGGAACTGTCTTCCAGTGGACGTTGTTATGGCAGGTTCATTGGTCAGTTTAATAAAAAGCTGGATGAGTTTCTACAAACAGGAATGTTACAAGTTACTGGTATTGATACATAAAGTGAGTTGGGAAAGGGTTTGTCACTGTGAGAACGGTAAAGCTATGGAACTGTCTTCCAGTGGAGTTGTTATGGAGGTTCTTGGTCAGTTTAATAAAAAGCTGGATGAGTTTCTACAAACAAGGAATGTTACAAGTTACTGGTATTGATACATAAAGTAGAGTTGGAAAGGGTTTGTCACTGTGAAACGGTAAAGCTATGGAACTGTCTTCCAGTGGACGTTGTTATGGCAGGTTCATTGGTCAGTTTAATAAAAAGCTGGATGAGTTTCTACAAACAAGGAATGTACAAGTTACTGGTATTGATACATAAAGTAGAGTTGGGAAAGGGTTTGTCACTTGAGAACGGTAAAGCTATGGAACTGTCTCTCAGGACGTTGTTATGGCAGGTTCATTGGTCAGTTTATAAAAAGCTGGATGAGTTTCTACAAACAAGGAATGTTACAAGTTACTGGATTGATACATAAAGTAGAGTTGGGAAAGGGTTTGTCACTGTGAGAACGTTAAAGCTATGGAACTGTCTTCCAGTGGACGTTGTTATGGCAGGTTATTGGTCAGTTTAATAAAAGCTGGATGAGTTTCTACAAAACAGGATGTTACAAGTTACTGGTATTGATACATAAGTAGAGTTGGGAAAGGGTTTGTCACTGTGAGAACGGTAAAGCTATGGAACTGTCTTCCAGTGGACGTTGTTATGCAGGTTCATTGGTCAGTTTAATAAAAGCTGGATGAGTTTCTACAAACAAGGAATGTTACAAGTTACTGGTATGATACATAAAGTAGAGTTGATCCGGAAATTTCCATTGCCACTTGGAGTCAGGAGAATTTTTCCCCTTCATAATTTGGTGGGTTTTTTTTTGCCTTCCTCGGATCAACAGTTAGGCAGGAAATGAGGATATTGCTAGATGGGTTGGACTGGATGGACGTATGTCTTTATTCAACCTCAAATAACTATACTAATACTACTGTATATAATAACTTCTCTGACTATCATGCACTATCATAACCTATCTACTAATCTACTATATCACTATAATACATATGTAACTATCTACAATCTCACTTCAGACCTATGTAACTATCTACATGTCACTATCAGATACTATTAACATCTACATGCTACATCTCACTATCAAGATACTATGTAAACAATCTACACATCTCACTACATCTCAGATCTTATGTATCAATTAGTTTGCAGGTTGGATGTACTGATTTTATTTTTATTGAGTAATCAAATGTGTGGATCTGACTGTCCCCATGGAAACAATCTGGACAGGAACATGTTTGTACAGTATGGCATCTCCATCAGTCAGAGGGTCTCAGTAAACAGCACAGGGGGTGTTGGGTTAAAACCGATTACCTGCTAAATGTAACCAGAAGCTCGCATTGACTGACAAAATTTACCCTTTAGGTCCCACCTTTTCCCCATTCAAAACCAACCACATGGAAGTCTACATGGTGAAAGGAATCAGTACCAGTATGGTAAATACAATGCTGTGTGCTACACCGAACCTTTACACAGCCTGCACCATACCCTGATGATGTCACCATGAAGGTTTCTTGTCAGGTGATGGTTCTTGTTGTGTTTACAGATGTGGAGCATTTTATAGTTTATTTTTATATCCCTCTGAAACAATGATTCCCTAACCAAACATTTAAACATTCATCATGTCTTCCAGCTCTTAGCAGAGGGAGATACAATGTTCACTTTCTTTCTCCCTGTCACCAGTAGAATCATACTGAGCTGTCTAAACAGCAAACTTGGGGAGGAGAGGGGCTTGACATTAAGTTGAAGGATTCGGTTTGGCGGGGCCCTGTGGTGGCCTTACTTTATTACCATATCACTTACTTGATTGAAGTAGAAGGGTAGGTTTACTAGATCACCGCTGATTGGAGGAGAATGTTAGGAATTAACCTATCAATTGCCTGATTTGAGGCGCCCATTAGAATTATGAGATCACCTGATGATGGGAGATAGCAGGATGCACTGATTTCAATTGGAGACTGTATTAAGGGACACTATCTGAGAAATGACTTTGCCCTTCATCTTTAATCTATATTGAATACATGTACAGTAGCACTTACTCTGATTGCTGCTTTCTTCAATCCACACAAAAACATTTTCGTTTAGGAGCAGTATCCCCCTCCCCTTTTAACCACTCCCACTTCCATCTGACCTGACTTTTCCCCACAAACCACCTGTCACCCTGCAACACAGCATTTCCAACTGTCAAATCTCTGTCACCATTCCAGCTACCGTAAAACTACTCACCGACGAATAGTTTTTGAGAGCAAGGACCTTGATTGACAGCGAAATATAAGATGTTTTCGATTGGATATCTAAAAATAGGGGCAGATCAACAAATATAATGATACAGTGGGTGGTTGGGAAGAATTATTGTTCCAGTTATGTCAATTTAATATCTATTGTTCGGTATAGATAGGTATCTAATACGAATGGCCATTTGGCCGATTAACGTGCCCATACACGTCACATTTTCGGAACACACACAGTCGTGTGTCCTGTTTGGCCCCCTGACATTGCACATGTTGTACGAAACTTTAGTTGGAGGCCTACAATTTTGGACTATAAGCAGAGGAAATACTGTTGGCCCCCTCCTTTGCTTTTATCTACAGCCGCTATCTTTGTTAAGCTGGGGTCCCCTATCCCCCATCGGTAGTTACACCTCTGCGACTAGGATCTATATATAGTAGGTATAGAATCCTGGTAGAATACATTCTACCACAGTACTTTTCCAGAATGAGGATGCACACTCCATAATACAGTAAAGTGCTTTCATAATTAGTTGAAACCATGTACAACGTTTTCGGGGAGACCAAGAAAGGCTCAGTCTCCCTGAAACATGAACATAGTTCCAGCGGGTTTCTTCGAGCTCCTTTATTTGAATTAAGGTTTGTGCCCCTTCTCCTTCTGGGACTAAGGACCCCCCAATTATCTTACTGATGAGAATAAGTTACTTACCTCTGAGCAGGTACTGACCTCCGTGAGGTTTCTCATGGGGACCCTGAATAAGTGATTTGAACATATTCCAGTCTGTTACATTCTATAAGGTCCCTGGATTCTGCAAGCTTGGGCACTGATAGGGTTTAATCTTAAACCCACCTGCTGGGGAGGGGGTTAACCGAGCTTCCCTCTGGGTCTGTACTGGGCAGTAATTAGACTCAGCTGATCATTAGAGTGTATATTGTAATGTAAAAGGTATAACATTAATTAGTTTATTAATCTGTTCTAAATAAAGATATATAAGTGTGTAACAGTGTGTAAATGGCATATGAAATAAAAAATAAAAAAGCACTAACCTACAGAATCTCCCCACGTTTGAATGGACTGGTCAAAATGGGAGCTATAGACACACCTCTCAAATGTATTAAATTCTGCATGGAAGTTTGCTGCCATTTCCTTATTGTCCTTATTATCCAATAGGTGTGCTTCTTGTAGCTGCTGTAGCACTACATCACATCCTGACATAGGTGTGCTTCTTGTAGCTGCTGTAGCACTACATCACATCCTGACGCAATGCATGCTTTACAGTAACATCCTTTAGCTTTGCATTGTGGGAAAGACTTACTGAGCATGTGCGAGTTAATGGCCAATCAAAACAAAGTTTGCTTTCCCAGTAAGTGTAGATGATATCCAGCTGTATTGCATTGTGGGAGAGACTTACTGAGCATGTGCGACATAACAAGACTATATACCTTCCCTAAAAATACTAATCACCCCAAACAATCCCCCCATAATAAAGCTACCCCACCACACACAACAAACCGGGCATCCCCGGACAAATGTAGACCCCTGTGGAAAGACGGGTGGGCTCGACATGCAGCCATTAATTGTCACAGTCACATAGAGCTCAAAGATCACGGTTCCACAACAGAGCATAAATAATTTAACATGGGGCTTTCCGTGAGAAGCCAGGTCACACTAGAACTGATATACTTATCATTCCCGTGGACGGAAACCAACACTCTTCACCCATGCAGCGTCTTCACAAGCAAGTTCCGATCCCGGATCCTCCATATCCTGTTCCTCACCGTTACCGACGATCCTCTCCAATCTCACTGACTCCCTTTTCTCCATTTGCACCTTCCGCTCGAAAACGGCTCCAAAAATCTTCCTCTCCACACGGGTCAGACCGACACGTCTTTCGCTAAGCAATATCCGCCATAGCTTCTCAGGGTCACGAGTCTGTATAGGGGGGGGCCTTTAAATCATCCTTGGGCTCAAAGAGCCTCCTCCTACTGTTTAAAGGAAGACGTTCGTGAAAGTCACAAACCTACACATCTATTTAATACACCATGCTTTTGGCTTTATGCTTCTAATACACCTATCACCTGTGCTTTTAACCCACAACGACATACAAACTCGGGTCAGAAATAACATAAGTGTTACCCCAGCAATTATTTATACCATTCTATACGTTTTACACAGGCAACATACACTAGGCAATATTTGTTATTTACAAATTATTCGGAATCATGGCCCCCATAAAGAAATACATAATTCAGACTTCCTGTCTCACTCCAAGAAACAGGAGAACTGAAGTTCGTCGTTCAAACCAAAGTTATACGTTTTCAACCTATATTCCAATTCAGTTCTCTTTGAAGAATCAGGTGGGGTAATTACCCCCCCTGATGCCATAGAAACAATTTCAAACCCAGACAGTGCCACATCAGGTTTTTCCCCCCATGCTTTTCTACTATATGTTTGGCCAAGGCAGACCTTTCCACCTGGCCTTTAGACACTGCTCTCCTATGTTCATTAATTCGGGCTGATAACGGTCTCGGTTTTTTCCATATAACGCCCCCCACAGTTCATATCCAACATATAAATGACCGATTTTGTGTGACTGTTTATGCAATCATTGATAGTGTGTGTAATTCTCTCATCCCTTTAAATGTCTTCGTTTCAAGCAGAAACGACACATCACACATCTTCCACATTTTTCATTCCCCTGCCATTTTCTGGATTAACCAATTACAACACCTCTTTTATAGGTTCCAAAAAATGGCTGGGAACAGTCTATCCCCTTAAACTGGGGGCTCTACCTCCTGTCAAGACGGTGCCTTTCCAACCACCTTATTTAGCTCCTTATCCAAACAATAGTGGCAGTGTGGCTTTTAAAATTGACCTTATTGATTCCCATTCTTGATTATATCTTGTGATGAAACAAATTTTCTGTCATCCTTACAGATCGAATTCTCATTTTTCTTTTACTCTGTAATAAGGCTCGTCTCTAACCCTGCATGCTTTTTGAATCCTTTCTGAATCACATTCAGTATATCCTCATTCCGAAACCTGTCAGTCAACTCATAGCCTGTTGGACAATCTCTTTTTATTGGAACAATTCCGTTTTATTCTTTGAAATTGGCCCATCGGAATACCCCTAATGACATTGGGTGGGTGATGGCTTTGAGCATCCAACAGAGCATTTACAGCTGTTTCCTTCCTATATGTTTCAGTCTGCAGGGAATTGCCCACTTTCCTGATTTTAAGGTCCAGGATGCTAACCTGTATTGGATCAATTTCGATGTAATTTTTTATTATAGCTGTTGTTATTAAGGCTAGCTATAAACTTATGCAAACCCATTTGTGAGCCTTTCCTAGGAGAGGACGTCATCCCAATCTCTACCCATAGGACGACGTCCTCCCCCTCCTGCAGGCCACATATCATCTCATTCACATGATCCCTTCCCATAGGCCAAGATGGAGCAAGCGTATGTCGGAGCACACGCCGCCCCCATCGCGGTTTCCTGGACCTGCCTATAGTATTTGTTATTAAGCACAAACACATTGTTCGTCAGAATGAATGATAACAACATATGATGTATTCACTATACTTTTTAAACTCCAGCCCCGAGTCTCAAGAAACTTTTTGGCTGCATTCAACCCCAACTCATGGGGATAGAGGAGTATAATCCTTCAATAACAAGAGTAGCCAGTATTACATCATCATCCACTGTGATGTCTGCTATCTTGCGCAGAACATCTCCAGTGTCCAGCACAAAGTACTTAAAGACCACAAGAATGGACGTAAGATCTTATCAATGTATTTACACATTTTTCGGTAGGTCCCCCCAGACCTGACACGATCGGTCTGCCTGGGGGAAATTTCTTTTTTTTATGGATTTTGGGAATCAAATAGAATTGGGAATCTTGGGTGTCTATTCCACATGAATTATATTCATCTTTAGAGATCACACCCTCCTCCAGACCTGAGTCCAACAACCGTTTTAACCTGCTTTGAATTTTGGTAACGGGTTTTCACTCAAGGTCTCATATTGAGTTTTGTCAGTCAACTGACGCAAAGCTTTGATTTTATATTGTACTTTAGACATGATCACAACATTACCACCTTTATCCGCAACCCTAATTACCAGGTCATCCTGTTTCTCTAACTTCTGAAGTGCCTTAAACTCCCCCTTTGTTAAATTGTATTTACAAGTATTTCTAAAAGAAGGGCTTCTATGTCCTTAGTCACCAACTTTACAAACAGTTCAATGTTGGGAAACCCACATAATGATGGGTACCAGGAGGATTTCTTTTTAACCATGAAAGGCCTTCACCTTTATTTGGGGAATCCTCCTCCTGTAATGATATAGGGGAATTTTCATTCAACAAATCGAGGAGGTTTTTTAATGCCATTGGTCATTCACATTAGCCAAATCTCTATTTTTCCTAGCAAAGATCTTTTTTAACAATAGCTTTCTCGCAAATAGATGTAAGTCTTTAATCGCCAAAATTTATTCAGTTTACAAGATGGAGCAAAAGATAGACCATGGATAGAAGGGAAAGAGTATCCTTATCCAATTCTACCCCCGACAATTTTATGACTTGGAGGCTATTGTTATCAATTTCATTTTGGACTACCTGTTCCCCTTCCTGACCCTCAATTTGTACCTCCCCTTTTATTTGGATGTCTGTTTGTGTCTTCATCTCCTCCCCGCCTAAAGGGGCTAACCTGTTGGTGCCTTGATCCTCTGTATCAGAACCACTCTCCTGACCTTTGTTTTTATTCCAACTGTATGCCTTACCCATTTTAAAATCTTCACTATCTCTCAGGAATTTTTTCTTTTTCCTTTTCTAATCTCCCCTTGTATCAATTCTACCTCCTTTCTCAAACTGCTATTGAAGTTATCAAAATCCATTTCAGATTTAAATCCATCAATCTCATCATACATTTTGAGGAGTTCTACATTAATTCCCTCTAACTTTCCTGTATCTGTGGCCAATTAACCCCATTAGTTAAGAGACATTCAGTAATTTCCTTTTCCATTGTAATTTCAAGTCATCATCCGACCTAAGATTGGGTCTGGGCATCAACTTTATTCTTAACCCCCTCGGCAACCAATTTTTCTCATTACGGGACTTGGATTGGGATTCTGACATAATGATGTATTTGAGAGTAGTGATCCGTCTGAGACTCGGACTCAGAGGATACATGGAAACATAAAAAAAGATTTATAAGAGACTTTTGTTACAGCAATTACGTTTGAAATGGGAGGTTTCTAGTCTGGAAATTATATTAAGAATAAATTGGTCCAGGGGTTAAGAATAAAGTTGATGCCTATTACTCACCACTAGGGAGAAACACAGGAAACACACGGAGGAGAACAGCAATTAAACGGGCCCCTGGATTTGGAACAGAGGGGCCCTGGATTCAGGAAAAAGGGGGCCCTGGATTTGGGACAGGGGGGCCTGGATTTGGGAACAGACGGTGAGCCCTTGGATTTGGGACAGAGGGGCCCCCTGGATTTGGGACAGAGGGGGTGCTTGGATTTGGTACAGAGGGGGAGCCCTGATTTGGACAGAGGGGGGGCTAGATTTGGGACAGAGGGGTGGGCTGGATTTGGGACAGAGGGGGGGGCTGGATTTGGGACAGAGGGGGAGCTGGATTTGAGACAGAGGGGGCCTCTGGATTTGGGACAGAGGGGGCCCCTGGCCTTGGACAGAGGGAGGACTCTGGCCTTGGGACGCTAAGGGGTACTCTGGCTTTGGGACACTAAGAAGGTACTCTGGCCTGTGCGATGTGGAGGAGGACTATGGCCTTGGACACTAAGGGAGCAGTGTGCTTCTAGCGCCCGTTATTGTAGCAGGCTTAATGTCTAGCTTGTATATAAATGTCATTCATATCACCGATAGTAACATACAGGTTATTCATAAAAGTTCTTAAATTGTGCTAATTTTGCCCCAACCAATCAGATGTTAGCTTTCAAATGTTAAATAAGATCTGATTAGTGGGGACAAAATTAGCACCATTTTAAACGATAAGAACTTTTATTGAATCTCCCGATAGTCTTTCCATAATTTATATTTGTATATACTGTCATTCATATCACCAATAGTAACATAGTCTTTCCAGGGTTTATATCCAGGCGAACGAAGAGGGAGAGAGGTTATCAAGGTGAGAACAATTCCTATATGTAAGTATGAACGGATGTCACCAGCGAAGGGAGAGAGGGAGAGAGTTATAAAGTAGGATCACAGTCTAGATGGGAAAGTCATTATGGATGTCACCAGCGAACGAGAGAGGGAGAGGTTATAAAGGTAGGATAACGGTCTAGAGGGGAAAGTATTATGATGTACCCAGGCCGAAGGGAGAGAGGGAGAGGGTTTAAAGGTAGGATCACCAGTCCTAGATGGTAAAGTATTAATGGATGTCCCAGGGCGAAGGAAGAGCGGTGAGAGTTATAAAGGTAGGATACAGTCTAGATGGGAAATATTAATGGATGTCACCATGCGAAAGGGCGAGAGGGAGAGAAGTTAAAGGGTAGATAACGTCTATATGTGGCACGTAATAATGGATGTCCCAGCGAACCGAGAGAGGGAGAGAGTTATAGAGTTAGGATAACAGTCTAGATGTGAAAGTATTAATGGATGTCACCAGGGCGAAGGGGAGAGGGAGAGAGTTATAAAAGTGAATAAACAGTCTAGATGGTAAGTATTAATGATGTGCCAGCGAAGCGAGAGAGTGAGAGAGTTATAAAGGTAGGATAACCGTCCTAGATGTGAAAGTATTAATGGATGTCACCCAGAGGGCGAAGCGAGAGAGGGAGGAGTTATAAAGGTAGGATAACAGTCCTAGATGTGAAGTATTAATGGATGTCACCAGCGAAGCGAGAGAGCTCGAGAGTTATAAAGGGAGGATCACAGTCCTAGATGTTAAAGTATTAAGGAATGTCACCAGGCGAGAGAGTGAGAGAGGTTATAAAGGGAGGACACAGTCTAGATGTGAAAGTATTAATGGATGTTTCACCAGGAGCCCATGCGAAAGTGAGAAGATTGAGAGAGTTATAAAGGGTACAATACAGTCTAGAATGTGAAAGTATTAATGGATTGTCACGAGGCGAAGCAGAGAAGGTAGAGAGTATAAAGGTAGATAACGTCTAGATCGGAAGTATTAATGATGTCACAGGATTCAGGGATAGAGGAGAGGGTTATAAAGGTATGATAACAGTCTAGATGGGAACGTATTAATGGATTCACCAGGCGAAGCGAGAGAGGGAGAGAGTTAATAAAGTAGGATAACAGTCTAGATTGGAAATATTCAGGAATGTCCCAGGCGAAGCAGAGAAAGTAGAGAGTTTATAAGGTAGATTAACCAGTCTAGATAGGAAAGTATTAATGATTCACCAGGCGAAGCGAGAGAGGGAGAGAGTTATAAAGGTAGATAACATTCTAGATGTGAAAGTATTATGGATGTCACCAGGCAAGCGAGAGAGGGAGAGAGTTATAAAGGTGGATAACAGTCTAGATGGGTAAAGAGTAATGGATGGCACGCAGGCGAAGCGAGAGAGGAGAGAGTTTAAATAGGATACAGTCTCGATGTGAAAGTATTAATGGATGTCACCATGAGAAGGGTGGAGGGAGAGAGTTCTAAGTAGGATAACAGTCGAGATGGGAAATTAATACTGGATTGTCACCAGGCGAAGCGAAGAGAGGGAAGAGTTATAAAGGTAGGATAAACAAGTCTAGATTGAAAGTATTAATGGCTGTCACCAGCGAAGGAGAGAGGGAGCGAGTTATAAAGGTAGGAATAACAGTCTATATTGAAGTTTAATGGATGTCACCACAGGCGAAGCTCGAGAGGGAGAGAGTTAAAAATGTAAGGATAACAGTCTAGATGGAAAGTAATAATGGATGTCACCAGGCGAAGCGGAGAGGGAGAGAGTTAAAATGTATGATAACAGTCTAGAGTGAAAGTATTAATGGAATTCACCAAGGCAAGCGAGGAGGGAGCGAGTTATACAGGTAGGATACCAGTCTAATGTGAAAGTATTAATGATTCACCAGGCGAAGCGAGAGAGGGAGGAGTTAGTAAAGGTAGGATACAGTCTAGATGGGAAAGTATTAATGGATGTCACCAGGCGAAGCCGAGAGAGTGAGTCCTAATCCAAAGGTAGGATAACAGTTAGATGGAAAGTAATAATGTGGCACCAGGCGAAGCGAAGAGGAGAGAGTTATAAGTAGGAAAACAGTCCTAGATGGGAAGTATTAAATGGTGTCACCATGCGAAGGCGAGAGAGGGAGAGAGTTATAAAGGTAGATAACATCTAGATGTGAAAGTAATATGGATGTCCCCAGGCGAAGCGAGAGAGGGAAGAGTTATAAGGTATGATAACCTCTAGATGTGAAAGTATTAATGGAATGTCACCAGGCGAAGCGAGAGAGGGAGAGAGTTTATAAAGTAGATAAGTCTAATGTTGAAAGTATTATGGAATGTCACCCGTCCGAAGCGAGAGAGGGAAGAGAGTTATAAAGGTAGGTACAGTTCTAATGGGAAAGTCTTATGGATTCACCAGGCGAACGAGAGAGGAGAGAGTTATAAAGGTAGGATAACAGTCCTAGATGTGAAAAGTAATAATGGATGTCACCAGGCGAAGCGAGAGAGGGAGAGAGTTATAACGGTATGAATAAAAGTTCTAGAGTGAAAGTATTATGGATGTCACCATGCGAGCGAGAGAGGGAGAGAGTATAAAGGTGGATAAACTGGTCTAGATGTGAAAGTAATTAATGGATGTCACCGGCGACGCGAGAGAAGGAGAGAGTTATAAAAGGTAGTCATAACGTCCCTAGATGTGACAGTATTCATGGCTGTCACCAGGCGAAGGGCGAGAGGGAAGGTTATAAAGGTAGGATAATCATCTATATGGAAAGTATTAAGGGACGTCACCAGGCGAAGCGAGAGAGGGAGAGAGTTATAAAGGTTAGGATACAGTCTAGATGGGAAGTATTAATGGATGTCACCATGGCTAAGCGAGAGAGGGAGAGAGTTATAAAGTAGGATAACGGTCTAGATGTGACAGTAATAATGATGTCACCAGCGAAGCAGAGAGGAGAGGTTATAAAGGTAGGATAACGGTCTATAATGTGAACGTTATTGGATGTCACCAGGCGTAAGCGAGAGAGGGAGTAGAGTTATAAAGGTAGGATAAACGGTCCTAGATGTGAAAGTATTAATGGATGTCACCAGCCAAGGCGAAGGAGGAGGAGAGAGTTTATAAAGGTAGGATAACAGTCCTAGATGGAAAGTATGATGGATGTCACAGGCGAAGCGAGAGAGGGAAGAGAGTTATCAAGGTAGGATAAACATTCTAATGGGAAAGTATAATGGATGTCCACCAGGCGGAACGTAGAGAGGTAGAGAGTTATAAAGGTAGATAACAGTCTGATGTTGAAAGTATTATTGATGTCAACCCAATGCGAAGCGAGAGAGCGAGAGGTTATAAAGGTAGGATAACATTCTAGATGTGAAATATTAATGGATGTCCACCATGCGAAGTCGAGAGAGCGAAGAGTTATAAAGGTAGATAACATTCTAATGTGAAAGTATTAATGGATGTCACCAGCTAGAGAGGTAGAAGAGTTATAAAGGTAGATAACAGTCTAGATTGAAAGTATCATGGGATTTCACCAGGCGAAGCGGAGAGGAGAGATTATAAGGTATGATACAGTCTAGATGTGAAAGTATTAATGGATTGTCACCAGGCGAAGCCGAGAGAGGGAGAGAGTTTAAAGGTAGGATAACGGTCTAGATGGGAAAGTATTAATGGAATGTCACCAGGCGAAGGGAGAGAGGGAGAGGGTTTTATAAAGGTAGGATACAGTCTAGATGGGAAAGTATTAATGGATGTTTCACCTGCGAACGAGACGAGGGGAGAGTTATAAAAGGTAGGATCACAGTCTAGATGGGAAATTATTAATGGATTCACCAGCGGAAGCGATAAAGGGAGAGAGTTATAAAGGTAGGATATCATCTAGATGGGAAAGTATTATGGTATGTCACCAGGCGAAGCGAGAGGGAGAAGTTATCAAAGGTAGAATAACATTTCTAGATGGGAAATTATTACTGGATGTCACCAGGCGAGCGATAGAGGGAGAGAGTTTTAAAGGTAGGATAACAAGTCTAGATGGAAATATTAATGGATGGTCACCAAACCAGGGCTAAGCCGAGAGAGAGAGATATTATAAAGGTAGGATAACAGTCTAGATTTGAAAGTATTAATGGATTCACCAGGAGAGGCAAGAGGAGAGATTATAAAGGGAGAATACAGTTCCTGATGGGAAAGTTTATGGGATGTCACCAGGCGAGCGAGTAGAGGGAGAGAGTTTATAAAGGTAAGGATAACAGTCTAGATTGAAAAGTTTAATGGATGTCCACCAGGCGAAGGGAAGAGGGAGAGAGTTTATAAGGTAAGATAACAGTCTAGATGTGAGTATTAATGATTCACCAGGAACCAGGCTAAGGAGAGAGGGAGAGAGTTAGAAAGGTAGGATAAACAGTCTAGATGTGAAAGTCATATGGATGTCACAGGCGACCGAGAGAGGAAGAGTTATAAGGGTAGGATAAACAGTCTAGAGTGAAAAGTATTAACGGTGTCACCGAGCGAATGGAGAGAGGTAGAAGAGTTATCAAGGTAGTATAACAGTCGAGATGTGAAAAGTATAATGGATGTCACCAGGAGGCAAAGCGAGAGAGGGAGAGAGTTATAAAGGTATGATAACAGTCAGATGTGAAAGTATTATGGATGTCACCAGCGAAGGTATAGAGGGAAGAGAGTTATAAAGGTAGGATAACAGTCTAGATGGCACAGTATTAAAGGATTCACCATGCGCAAGGGATAGAGCGGAGAGATTATAAATGTAGGATAACAGTCTGAGATGTGAAAGTAATAATGATGTCACCAGGGCGAACCGAGAGAGGGAGAGAGTTATAAATGTAGGAATACCGTCTATATGTGAAAGTATTATGGATGTCACCAGCGAAGGGAGAGAGGCGAGAGTTAATAAAAGTAGGATAACAGTCTAGATGTGAAAGATAATGGATGTCACCATGCGTAAGTAGAAGGGAGAGAGTTATTAGGTAGGATAACAGTCTATTTTTGAAAGTAATTAAGGGATGTCACCAAGGCGAATGTAGAGGGGAGAGAGTTATAAAGGTAGGATACGTCTAGATGGGAAAGGTTTAAGAATGTCACCAGGCGAAGCGAGAGAGGGAGAAGTTATAAAGGTAGGATCACAGTCCTCGATGGGAAAGTAGTTACTGGATGTCACCAGGCGAAGCGAGAAGTGAGAGATTTATAAGTAGGAAACAGTCTAGATGTGAAAGTATTAATGGATGTCACCAGTCTAAGCGAGAGAGGGAGATATTTTGCAAGGTAGGATAACAAACATTCTAGATGTGAAAGTATTCCTGCTATTCACCATGCGAAGCGAGAGATGGAGAGAGTTATACCCGGTAGGATAACGTTCCTAGATGTGAACGTATGATGGATGTCACAGCGAAAGGGAGAAGTGAGAGAGTTATAAAGATGATAACAGTCTAGATGGGAAGGATTAAGGATGTCACCCAGTCGAAGCGAGAGAGGGAGAGGGTTATCAGGTAGGATACAGTCTAGATGTGAAAGTATTAATGTATGTCACCAGGAAGCCAGGTACCAGCCCGAAGCCATAGTCCGTAGGACCAGGCGAAACGAGAGAGGGAGAGAGTTATAAAGTTAGGATACAGTCTAGATGGGAAGTGTAATGGATTTGTCCCCGCGAAGCGAGAGAGGAAGAGTTATAAAGGTAGGATAACAGTCTAGATGTGAACGTAATAATGATTCATCACCCAGGCGAAGCGAGAGAGGGAGAGAGTTATAAAGGGAGGATACATCTATGATGTGAAAGTATTAATGGATGTCCACCAGGCAAGCGCGAGAGGGAGAGAGTTTATAAAGGTATAATAACATGTAGATGTGAAAGTAGTATGGTGTCACAGGCGCAGCGAGGAGAGAGAGTTATAAAGGTAGATAAAGGTAGATGGAAATTATTAATGGATGTCACCAGGCGAAGTCGAGAGAGGAGAAGTTATAAAGGTAGGATCACGTCTAGATTGAACGTAAATAATGGTGTCCACCAGGCCGCGAGAGAGGGAGAGAGTTATAAAGGTAGGATAACAGTCTAGATGGGAAAGTATTATGGATGTCACCAGGCGAAGGAGAGAGGGAGAGAGTTATAAAGGTAGGATAAACAGTCTAGATTGAAAGTATTAATGGATGTCACCAGGCGAAGCGAATAAGGAGAGAGTTTTAATGGTAGGATAACAGTCATATAGATGTGAAGTATTAAGGGATGTCACCAGGCGAAGGGAGAGAGGGAGAGAGTTAAAAGGGAGGATAACATCTAGATGGAAGTATTATGGATGTCACCAGCGAAGCGTAGAGATGAAGAGTTATAAAGGTATGATAACAGTCTAAGATTTGACAGTATTAATGGATGTCCACCAGGCGAGCGGGAGAGAGGGAGAGAGTATAAGGTAGGATACAGTCTAGAGGGAAAAGTATTAAGGGATGTCAACCATGCGAAGCGAGAGAGGAGAAGTTATAAAGGTAAGATACAGTCCTAGATTTGAAAGTAATAATGATGTCACCAGTCTAAGCGAAGAGGGAGAGGAGTTTAGAAAGGTAGATAACAGTCTAGATGTGAGTATTAAGGATTTTCACCAGGCGAGCGAGAGAGGGAGATAGTTATAAGGTAGGATAACAGTCTATATGTTAAATTATGTAATGGATTTCACCAGCATGAGGGCGAAGCGAGAGAGGAGAGAGTTATAAAGGTAGGATAACAGTCTAGATGGGAAAGGTATTAAGGGAGGTCACCAGCCAGGCCGAGCCAGTCCAACCCAGGACCACCATGCACCATGCTAAGCGAGAGGGGAGAGAGTTTAAGTAGGATAACAGGCTAGATGTGAAAGTAATAATGGATGTCACCAGGCGAAGCGAGAGAAGTTAGAGAGTTATAAGGTAGGATACAGTCTATGATGTGAAATTATTACTGGAAATGTCACCAGGGCGAAGCGAAGAGGGAAGAGTTTATAATGTAGGATAACAGTCTAGAGGTGAAAGTATTAAGATGTCCACCAGGCGAAGCGAGAGTAAGGAGAGCGTTCTAAAGGTAGTATAACGGTCTAGATGAAAGTATTAATGGGATGTCACCAGGCAAGGAGAGAGGATGAGAGTTATAAAGGTAGATAAAGTCTAAGATGGGGAAAGTATATGGATGTCCACCATGCGAAGCGAGAGAGGAGAGAGTTATAAGGTAGAAACGTCTAGTGGGAAAGTATTAAGCGATGTCAACCACCATGCGAGCGAGAGAGGAGGAGAGTTATAAAGGTAGGATAACAGTCCTAGATGTGAAGTATTAATGGATGTCACCATGCGAAGCGAGAAGCGAGAGAGTTATAAAGGTAAGGAGAAACCAGTCTAGATGTAAAGTATTAATGGATGTCACCAGGCGAAGCGAGAGAGCGAGAGAGTTATAAAGGTATGATAACAGTCTATATTGGACAGTATTAATGGATGTCACCAGCGGAGAGGGCGTAGTTATAAATGTAGGATAACATCTAGATGTGAAAAATATTATGGATGGCACCAGGCGAAGCGAGAGAGGGAGAGAGTTATAAAGGTAATGATAACAGTCTAGATGTGAAGTTATTATGGATGTCACCAGGCGAAGCGAGATAGGGAGCGTAGTTATACAGGTAGTATACCGGTCTAGATGGGAAAGTATTAATGATGTCACCAGCGAATGGAGAAGAGGGATAGGTTCTAAAGGAGGCTAACGTTCTAATTGGAAGTATGAATGGATGTCACCAGGCGAAGCGAGAGAGGGAAGAGTTATAAAGTGGATACATTCTAGATGGGAAGTATTAATGGTGCACCAGGCGAAGCGAGAAAGTGAGAGAGTTATAAAGGTCGGCATACATCTAGAGGGAAAGTATTAATGATGTCCACCAGGCGAAGCGAGAAGAGGAGAGAGTTATAAAGGTAGGATAACTTCTAGATGGGAAGTATATGGATGTCCCCAGCAAGCGAGAAGGAGGAGTTATAAGTAGATAACAGTCCTAGATGGGAAAGTATTAATGATTTCACCAGTCCTAAACGAGAGAGGGAGAGATTATAAAGGTAGGATAACATCTAGATGTGAAAGTATTAATGGATGTCACCAGGAGAAGGAGAGAGGGAGAGAGTTAAAGATGTAGAATAACAGTCTAGATTGGAAAGTAGTAATGGATGTCACCAGGCGAAGCGGAGAGGTGAGAGTTTATAAAGTTAGGAATAACAGTCTACATGTGAAGTATTAATGGTGTCCCCATGGCCCCAGCGAAGGAGAGAGGGAGAGAGTTAAAAGGTGGATAACATCTAGATGGGAAAGTATTAATGGATGTCACCAGGCGATAAAGGAGAAGGGGGAGAGGTTTATAAAGGTAGATAACAGTCGAGATGTGAAAGTAATAATGGATGTCACCCAGGCTGAACCTAAGCGGGAGAGAGTTATAAAGTAGTAATAACATCTAGATGTGAAAGTATAACGGTATGTCCACCATGCGAAGGGAGAGAGGGAGAGAGTTATAAGGTAGGATAACATCTAGATGGGAAAGTATTATCATGTCACCACCAGCGAAGCGCGAGAGGGAGAGAGTTATAAAGTAGGATAACGGTCTATATTGGAAAGTATTAATGGATGTCACCAGGCGGGAAGGGAGAGAGGGAGAGTTTTTATAAAGGTAGAATTAACAGTCTAGATTGGACTTATTAATGGATTCACCCAGGCGAGGAAGAGGGATGAGAGTTATAAGGTAGGATAACAGTCTAGATGGAAAAAAAAGGTATTATGGATGTCACCAGGCTTAAGTGGAGAGAGGGAGAGTAGTTTATAAAGTTATATAACAGTCTAGTATGTGAAGTATAATGGATGGTCACCAGGCGAACCGAGAGAGGATAGAGTTATAAGGTAGGATAACAGTCTAATGTTAACGTATTAATGGATGTCACCAGTGCGAGGAGAGAGGGAGAGAGTTCTAAAATAGGATAACAGTCTTATGGGAAAGTATTAATGGATGTCGCCAGGCGAAGCGAGAAGGAGGGAGATGAGTTATAAAGTAGGATTAACAGTCTATATGTGAAAGTATTAATTGATTCACCAGGCGAAGCGAGAAGGGAGAGAGTTATAAAGGTGGATCAGTCTAGCATGTGAACGTATTAATGATGTCACCAGGCGAAGCGAGAGAGCGAGAGTATAAAGTGTAAGGATAACAGTCTAGATGTAAAGTATTAATGGATGTCACCAGCGAGAGAGGGAGAGGTTATAAAGGTAGGATACACAGTCTAATGTGACAGGATTACTGATGTCACCATGCGAAGCGGAGAGGGAGAGATTATAAAAAGGTATGATAACAGTCTAGATTGAAAGTATTAATGGATGTCACCCAGGCGAAGCGAGAGAGGGAGAGAGTTATAAAGGTAGGATCGGTCTGAGATGGAAGAGTATTATGGATTTCACCATGCGAAGTAGAGAGGGAGAGGTTATAAAAGGTAGGATAACATTCCTAGATGGGAAAGTATTAATTGATGTCACCAGCAAGCGAGAGAGGGAAGAGTTTAAAAGGTAGGATACAGTCTAGATTGGAAAGTATTAATGGCTGTCACAGGCGAAGCGAGAAATGTGAGAGATTATAAGGTCTGATACTCTGATAGAAAGTATTAATGGATGTCACCATGCGAAGCGAGAGAGGGAGAGAGTGATAAGGTAGGATAACAGTCTAGATGGGAAAGTATTAATGGATGTCACCGTAAGTCCAGGCAAGCGAGAGAGGAGAGAGTTATAAAGGTAGGATAACTCTAGATGGGAAAGTATAATGGATGTCACAGGCATTCGAAGCGAAGAGAGGAGAGAGTTTCTAAAGGTAGATAACATTCTAGATGTGAAGTATTAATGGCTTTCACCACCAGGATACGGGATAGAGGAGAGAGTATAAAGGTTAAATTAACAGTCTCTATGGGAAAGTATTAATGGGATGTCACCCAGGCGAAGCGAGAGAGGGAAAGAGAGTTATAAAGGAGGATAACGTCTAATGTGAAAGTCTTAATGGATGTCACCAAGCGAAGTAGAGAGGGAGAGAGTTATAAAGGTAGGATCCAAGTCTAGATGGAAAGTATTAATGGATGTCATCCAGTGCGACGCGAGAGAGGGAGAGAGTTCTAAAGGTAATATAACTTCTAGATGTGAAAGTATTAATGGATGTGTCACCAGGCGAAGCGAGAGAGGGAGAGAGTTATAAAGTATTATACAGTCGTAGACGTTAAAGTATTGTTGGATGTCACCCAGGCGAAGCGAGAGAGGGAAGAGTTATAAGGTGGATCAACAGTCTAGAGGGTAAAGTATAATGGATGTCACCCACCAGGCGAAGGGAGAGAGGGAGAGAGTTATAAAGTAGGATAACAGTCTATATGGGAAAGTAATTAATGGATGTCACCAAGTCGAAGGGAGAAGGGAAGAGTTAAAAGGTAGGATAACAGTCTAGATGTGAAAGTATGAATGGATGTCACCAGGCGAACGAGAGATGGAGAAGAGTTATAAAGGTAGATAACAGTCTAAGAATGTGAAAGTAATAATGGATTCACCAGGCCTAAGCGAGAGAGGGAGAGAGTTTAAAGGTACGATAACGTCTAGATGTTAAAGTATTAATTGGTATGTCACCAGGCGAAGCGAGAGAGCGAAGAGTTTATAAGGTAGGATAACAGTCCTAGATGTTGAAAGTATTATTGGATGTTCACCAGCGAATCGAGAGACGCGAGAGTTATAAAGGTAGGATAACAGTCTGATGTGAAGTATTAATGGATGTCACCAGTCGAAGCGAGAGGGAGAGGGTTATAAGGTAGGATAACAGGCTAGATGGGAAAGTATTTAATGGGAGTCACCAGGGGGCAACGAGAGAGGGAAGAGTTAAGGGTAGGATAACGGTCATAGATTGGAAAGTATTATGGTGTCACATGCGAAGGTAGAGGGAGAGGGTTATAAGGTAGGATAACAGTCTAGAAGGGAAAGTATTAATGATGTCACCAGGCGAAGCGAGAGAGGGAGAGAGTTATAAAGTAGGATAACAGTCTAATGGAAAGTATTTAATGGAATGTCACCATCGAAGCGAGAGAGTGAGAGAGTTATAAAGGTAGGATCACAGTCCTAGATGGGAAGTATTATGGATGTCACCAGGCGAAGCAGAGAGGGAGAGCTTATAAAGGTATGATAACAGTCTAGATGTGAAAGTATTAATGGATGTCACCCAATGCGAAGCAGAGATGGAGAGAGTTATAAAGGATTATAACGGTCTAGATGTGGGAAGTATTAATGGAATCACCAGCGAAGGGAGATAGGGAAGGTTATAAAGGTAGGATACAGTCTAGATGGGAAATTATTAATTGAATGTCACAAGGCGAACTAGAGAGTGAGATAGTTTATAAGGTAGGATACAGTCTAGATGGGAAGGTATTAATGGATGTCACCAGCGAAGCGAGAGAGGAGAGAGTTAGAAAGGTAGGATACAGTCTAAAGATGGGAAAGTATTAATTGATGTCACCCCAGGGGCGACGGGAGCGAGGGAGAGAGTTTAAAGGTAGGATAACAGTCTCTTGAAAGTATTAATGGATGTCACCAAGGCGAAGGGAGAGAGGGAGAGAGTTATAAAGGTAGGATAACATCTAGATTTAAAGTATTAAATGGGATTTTCACTCGAAGTGAGAGATGAGAGAGTATAGGTAGGATGAACAGTCTAGATTGAAAGTATTATGTATGTCACCAGGGCGAAGCGCGAGAGAGAGAGTTATAAAGGTAGGATAACAGTCTAGATGGAAAGTCTTAATGAATTTCCCCGAGTCAACCAGTCGAAGCGAGAGAGGAGAGAGTTATAAAGGTAGGAATAACGATTCTAGATGGTAAAGTATTAATGGATGTCACCGGCGAAGCGAGAAGAGGGCGAGAGTTTAAAGGTAGGGATAACGTCTAGAGGGACAGAATTATGATGTCACCAGGCGAAGCGAGATAGGAGAGAAGTTCTAAAGGTAGGATAACATCTAAGATGGGAAAGTATTAATGGATGTCACCAAGCGAAAGTCGAGAGAGGGAGAAGATTAAAAAGATAGGATAACAGTCTAGATGGGGAAGTATTAATGATGTCCCCAGCGAAGCGAGAGAGGGAGAGAGTTATAAAGGTAGGATAACAGTCTCGATAGGAAGTATTAATGATTTCACCTGGCGAAGCGTAGAGCGGGAGAGAGATATAAAGGTAGTATAACAGTCTAGATGGGAAAGTATTAATGGGATGTCACCAGGCGAAGCGAGAGAGGGAGAGAGTTTAAAGGTAGGATACAGTCTAGATGGGAAGTATTATGGATGTCACCAGGCGAACGAGAAAGGAGAAGTTATAAAGGTAGAGAACGTCTAGATGGGAAAGTATTAATGGTGTCCCCCAGCGAACGAGAGATGGGAGAGTTATAAAGGTAGGATAATATCTAGATGTGAAAGTATTAATGGATGTCACCAGCGAAGCGAAAGGTAGAGAGTTCTAAAAGTTAGATAACAGTCTTATGGAAAGTATTAATGGATGTTCACCAGGCGAAGGAGAGAGGGAGAGAGTTATAAAGGTAAATAACAGTCTAGATTGGAAAGTATTAATGGATGTCACCAGCGAAGCGATAGAGGGAGCGAGTTATAAAGGTAGGATAACCATCTATATGTGAAACTTTTAATGGATGTCACCAGGCGAAGCGAGAGAGGAGAGAGTTATACAGATGGAGAACAGTCTAGATGTGAGTATTATGGAATTGTTTGTCACCAGGCGAACGAGATAGGGAGAGAGTTAAAAGGTAGGTAACAGTCTAGATTGGAAAGTATTAATGGATTCAACAGGACCAGGCGAAGCGAGAGAGGGAGAGATTTATAAAAGGTAGGATAACGTCTAGATTGAAATATTATGATTCACCAGGCGAATCGAGAAAAGGGAGAGAGTTATAAAGGTAGGATAACAGTCTAGATGGAAATATTAATTGATGTCACAGGCGAGGGAGAGAGGGAGAGAAGGTATAAAGGTAGAATAACAGCTAGATGGAAAGTATTAATGATGTCACCAGGCGAAGCAGAGAGGGAGAGAGTTATAAAGGTCTGAATAACATTCTAGATGTGAAAGTATTACTGGAATGTCACCTAGCAGGCGAAGCAAGAGGGAGAGAGTTATCAAGGGAAAATAACAGCAGATGGGAAAGTTATAATTGATGTCACCGGCGAAGCGAGAGAGGGAGAGAGTTTTTCAAAGGTAGGATAACCGTCCTAGATGTGAAGTGATGTAATGGATTCACCAGTGCGAAGCGAGAGAGGGAGAGAGTTATAAAGGTAGGATAACGTCTAGATGGAAAAGTATAATGGATGTCACCAGGCAATCGAGATAGGGAGAGAGTTATAAAGGTAGGATAACATTCTAGATGTTAAAGTATAATGAATGTCACCAGGCTAAGCGAGAGAGTGAGATAGTTATCAAGGTAGGATAACAGTCTAATGGAAGAGTATTTGGGATGTCCACCAGGTGAGCGAGAGAGGAGAGAGTTATAAAGTAGGGATAAACCAACAAGTCCCCCCCTAGATGGAAGTATTAATGGAATGTCACCATGCAAGCGAGAGAGGGAGAAGTTATAAAGGTAGGGAAGCAGTAAAGAGAATGGTTTAAGGCGGGAGGCAGCAGTGTTTTGGGGGTTGTGGATAAGATTTTCTTGCGAGGAAGAGGCACGGCCAGAAGTATTTTAGGCCCAGAGAGGAAAAATATTTGACCGTTGGCACCCGCTTGTATAGATTTAAAAGGGTTAAAAGAAGGGTACTGAATATTATCTCTCTTGATAGGAAGCCACACCATAGACTGAGTATGGGGGGGGTTACATGTTCAGATCGAGAAGAGGGCAAAATCTGAAAACTGCTGAGTTTAGGATTGAACTGGAGAGGGGACAAAAGACCGGCTGGGAGACCAATTATCAAATGTTACAACAGTATCCAAGACGGGAATGATAAGGGAATGTTACAAATATTTAGTAGTGGAGAGAGAGAGAAAAGGCAATCTTGGTAAATTGTGAGGAGCAATGACAGGGACAGTCGTGTGACATTGTTAATGTTCTGACAGAAGGAAAGAGAGGAAAGATTACTCCAAGACAGTGATCAGATTAACAGGGTAATAACCACATTATTAATAGAAATAGATAAGGGTGGGCCAGGCCAGGGTTAAGGGGGGCAATTTGAGTTTCGTTATGGATAGACTGTGTCAAAGAGTTTTTTACGAAGGAACTTGGACTTGACATAATTTGAAGGCCACAGGAATTAAAGATGTGAGATAGAGCTGGGGTAAGGATTTTAAAGCATGATTGAGTAGAAGGCAGGATGGAAAAGGGACATGTTTGTACGGGTGATGACAAAGAAGGTCTGAGAATTTTAGAGATTGGGTGACAAGGGTGAAAGATTCCAAGTTGTAGGTGGTGGGGGCAGGAAGGAAGAGGTGTGAGATGTCCCTCAGGTGTGAATGGATTGCATGCGATATTTTCTATTTTAGAGTGCTAAAGTCCCGCAAAATCCTGAGGTTCTTAGAGTGAAAGGAAAAGTGTTTAGTAGCTAGGGCTGCAAAAGATATTAAATAGTGAAACAGCGTGGTTTATTTTTGTTATTGGTATGAGTGTGCTAAAGTAGAGGTGTTTAGCAGCCGAAAAAGACACAACACATAAACTGATTGTGTAAAAGTCGTCCAGCCCGTGAGACTTTCCACAGCTTTCAGCATCACGTGTACATAACGTACAATTTGGTTTCCAAACTGAGCCAAGTCCAAGGGTAGTGCAGCGCCCTTGTGTTGTCGGGGTGAAGAAGTCAATGGTAGTGGATAAGACTGCGTTATAGGATTTGTTAGTGAGTCAGGGTTAATCGGAAAGAGGGTACGAGGGGAAAGAGCTTGAGAGAAGAGGATAGAGAAGGAAGGTCAATTACTCGTGTGGTTGGAACAATGGGACACTAGATATAGTATCAGAGTAGAGGGGAGAGAAGGTGATAGAGAAAGTTATTAGATTGTGTTCGAGAGTGGGGAGGGAGGTTACTAGTAAAATATGATAGGGTTTTAGTAAAGACCAAGTTGAGACAGTGACCATCCTTTAGGTGCTAGTTCGTTGGTCCCTGCTGGAGGGAGATGAGACGTTACTTTAACATTTAATCAATAACTATTTTTACAACAGAAATGAATCTTACCATTCAAATATAACTGGACAACTCGGTTATCTAGATTATGTTGTTAGCTCAAGCCATGAATACATTAGGAGTATCTCTACTTAAACAAGGGGGAACTATAGTGTATCATTGTTAGTTTATCCCATTCTGGATAAGGTCCCAATGCTACTCACTTCTTCTTTGTCCTTTCTTTCTTTCTGTGTGATGTTTCTATAATTAACTATAAGGAACAACCCTAGCACAAATAGTCACACCAAGGCTTGTCAAAAGAAATGTTCTCTTACATTATTGTTAAAGTGTGTAGTCTAATCTTTTACATTGCATTGTGGACTTTAGCCCCAATATGTTATTCTGGTGCAGGGTTAAGTGATATCACATGGTTAGTTATAACCTTTTAATAGTGTACACAGTGTTACTTTCTTTTTAGCTTTAATGTGGCCTTCTTGGTCCCCTGTGGATAATCGGATAGTAAGGATGAGAATAACATTGAACCCTTCCATAGATGGGATAATCCCTTACCTGGAGATCACTTTACTCACCTTGTTTACAACCAGTGACGTTTCTGCTTTATTGCAGTTTATTAAAACCGATAATGATCACCTTTATGTATACTGTTACATATTTTCAGAAGAGACATAGCTGATTGTGACTAGTAATAACTTGGCTTCTAACCCTTTGTTGCTGGTCTGCTAACACTCAGCACTAACACAATTTAGTTTATCTCCCCTTTTTCATACGTGATTTTGCCTCTAATTAGTTGGGGGGGGAGCCTCTCCTACTCCTAACTTTCTGAAACGTTGTCTTTTTAAGTGGAGTATCCAAAGACTGTTACTTTTGAAATCTTTTTTTGGATGCTTCTACTAAATTTAGACTATCCCTGTAGGTGATGGTGCAAGTTGGTTTATTTATATGGTTATCAGTGATATGTTTTAATTGTGTGTGGTTTTGTTATGGGGGTTAACATATTTATATAATTTAATAAAAGTTTTGGTTTTGATTCTACGTGTGGCTCGTAGAAACCAGTCCGTGTACTAGGAGGTATGTGGTCACACCTAAATGTCCTAAACATGTTGTTGCACAATAATTCATGTTTGTTTATAGCATAACTGTGGGTGCCTGAGTTTTTGTTGCTCTTTCTATACACTTTTTTTTGAATTTTATGTCAGGAACAGACAATATCTGGGCAACAAAATATATTGGAGATTGGTGAGCTTTTAATGTATTTATAGTAGTGTTATGTGTAGTTAAATTACTGAGCGTCTCCTCATGAATTGGGGATAAAACCCATGAGTCACATTGGAAATCATTTTAACAAACCGAGTTCTTCGTGGGATTCTTTAGAGTTCTCTGCCCCACCTTCTATCAATAGAGAATCGTTAAACTCTGTTTAAGAGAAACCCTTTATTTTGGTTAATCTTCGTAGAGAAATAATATACATGTGTTTCGCAATGACTGTCTATCTAACATATGAGAGAGCTTACAGATACATGGTATGGTAGGATATGGATTTATACATAAGCACTCAGATTAATATATGTCTTTATAGTTCAGATTCATTTAACAGAAGACATACTTGCCTCCAGGAAATGCATTTGCTACCTACATCTGATGTTACTAAAGAGGGCATGGATAGTCAAATGTATACATAGGAGTGTCAATGCTCATTTCTAAATCTCTCAGACATAAACGTTAGAATGTAACTGGGAGTAAAACATAATGTAATCTGTGTAGCTGTTTAAATAGCAGATTGAAGGCGGGGCCCCCTGACCCCCTCCTCCAGGCTGGGTCCCTGACCCCCCCCTCCTCCCTCACGAGATCTCTGCATCCTCACAATGTGTGCAGAGACTAGCCGTATTAAACCGCTGATCCGCGTGTATGGAGGACCGGAAGTTAGGGTCCGGAACTTCAATCGTGCATATGTTTCCTTCATACGTGCAACCAGCTGTTAAAATGGCAGGTCCTTGCATATTATGGGCTTTGGTGGGCCGTACTACTGTCCGGGCCGTAGTTATGTCACTGATAAGAGGATCTCCCTGAGCAAACTAATGGAGCCATGGTAGCTATAGCAGTCAGGTAAACAACAGGTTCAGATGGAATCCCAATGGATGTATAGAAGATATATTAATTATATAAACCCTCCTTTAAATACCTACCTAGAAGCAATGAAACTGGTGCCCCCCCCCCCAATGTATGACGCCCATATTATTTTAATCCCTTAACTGGGAAGAACCCTTTAGAATGTGGATCCTATAGACCAATATCTCTGTTTGAATTAAAAGACAAAAACTTAGCCAAAATATTAGCAACCAGACTCAAGTGTAATTACAAAATGTATACACCCGGAACCAAATAGGATTTATCCCTGGGAATCCACTTCCATCAATAATGAAACATTAATCAATAGCGTAATAGATCATGGTAACTCTGGGACCCGTCGATGCTCTCATTAGATGTCAAGGGCATTTGACTTCTTAGAGTGACCATATATATGGGAATGTCTGCGGAGATATGGATTTGGTCCCCAATATATTAATTGGATCCACTGCTTTAACTCAACCTAGTCAGACTATCCGATTAATGGCATGACCTCAGCATACTTTGCAACTGACCAGAGGTACAAGACAAGGTTGCCCCCATCCACCTTACTTATTTGCTCTATCATAGAGCCACTGGTACTGCTACTAGAAAAAAACAATCTATACAAGGTCTCAGATTGGCTTCTATGTTTTCGCTACTCAGCATGTATGTTGATTATATGATTCTGTATTTAGAAGATCCTAATGAGTCCTTACAGGAAAAATACAAACGGTAACAGAGTTTGGTCCCTTCTCAGACTACACATCAATTGGGACAAATCACGCAGAAATACTTGTTGGCATGCTTCCCTCCTTCACTCCCCATCACCTTCTTGGATTCCCTAACAAATACTATCCAGTGTGTGGCATGCTATTACATGTATCAACAATATATATTTGGCAAGAAACAATTATTCCAGCTACAAACTCCTTCATTTGCGGGTCAGACTTATGGGAAAAGAAGAGAATCCAATTTTCTCGCAAATTATACAAAATGATTCAATAATCTCGTACAAGAATATTTCAGACTAAAGTGGCAGCCCCTAACTCATATTTATTTAGATACTGACAACTTCGGTGTCTGTATACGAGGGGAGTTTGGAATCCACACATATACCCTTTAGGTCCACACGCTATTCTACCATTAATGAGGAATAGAGTTAGATATGATTGGTATCGCTAATATCTCCTACAATCAAAAAACAAGGGGCCCACGAATTCAGTCTCTTTTAAAGGAAGTGGAATCATTTTTTTTTGCTTGCTCAAAAAAATCAAAGATCCTAGCAGAACAGCAGTGTTTCTTCAGGAAAGGAAATCCACATTTATTTGATGGTATAAAATCTACGTATACCACATCCCCTGCTATGCTAGATTGAAATTCCTACTCACCTCTTCATAAAAAACAAGGATGTCAGTCTAACATGATCTTTTCCCCATAAATCCATGCTGACTACTAATTATATCAGTTCCTTAGTTCCAAATATGATCCCCTATCAAACATTCCCACTGATTTAAACCTTTAAAGTCTTTTTCTTTCTTTCCATTTCCCTTTTTACCTGAGAATTAAGCCAGCAGGAGAGGACCTCATGTTTTTACACTCCCTAAAGTATAAATTTTGAAATGTAATAGTTTAATATCCCTTTTAAAAGTGGTCCACTTCTGTTCATTATCCTTTTTTTTTCAACTAAATCTTTATTCATAATGTACTTTACAATGTAACCATATAACATAAATTGCTGTATTTTCAAGAAAATAACATTGACAAATTATTTGTGTAGTCATTACTGTTTACATTGCATACTAATTACATTTCACTTTTAACTGGGGAATAAGGGTGACTGAGAGATTGAATAAGTGTAGCTAGTGAATTATTGCTTACAGTGTATCTAGTCTCATTACGGGCAATTCAGTATTATATCAGGTGCACAATGTCTAAATCATTTTGCATTTCTCATTACCCTATTTGTTTAAATTCCACTGTCCCTTATACTGTTAGATAAACCCTATCTAAAGCTAGGTACACACCTATCGATTTTTCCTCCTGACCGACCGTTCGATACTTTCTTCGCCCGTCGGCCCAGGAGGAAGGACTGCCGGTCACGGCAAAAGAAGCCGCGTCCGACAGTTACACCCCGCGACCGATCGTGTGGTCCATAGAGGACCATAGGACACACAATCGGACAGGTTTTCCACCATGTTCGATCGTCCTTTCGGCCGCATTCGGATGCGATAATTTCCGGTCCCATCGACCGATACACTGAACTATCGGTTGATCGGACTGAAATATCTCATTGTGTGTACCCAGCTAAAGCTGTACTGTTGTCACAAATATTTGTTGTCCATTCAGTTCAATACTAGTACTTTCCTTGCATAAAACAGGGTTTTCCTCAAGAACACCAGGTAGTGCCTAACCATTAATCCCCCATTTTTAAACCCAAATAGGCACATCACTGGGTCTACTGGTATAGGCTGTTTAGATGTTGGCTAATATATTTATAATTGGGTCCAGTATTCCTGTATCAGGGGACATGTTCCCAGACAAGGCAAAATCCGCAGGGGATTCATGACACCTAGGACATTCAGGTGAGTTTCTGGGGGATGCAGGACTTACTTGGTGAGTAAGATTGTCTGTGTATCAGATGGATACATCTGGTCCTGTAGTTAAAATTGTTGGTTTTGTTAGATTTGAGCATACATTTACATACAAATGTAGATTAGCGATACCAATCATATCTCACCTCTATTCCTCATTAATTGTATAATAGTGTGTCGACTAAAGGGAATAGTGTGGAGGCCAAACTCCCCTCGTTATACAGGCACCCGAAGTTGTCAGTATCTAAATAATATGGTTAGGGGAGCTGCACTTTAGTCTGAATATTATTGTACGAGATCATTGAATCATTTTGTATAATTTGCGAGAAATATTGGATTCTCTTCTTTTCCCATAAGTCTGCACCCGCAAATGAATACAACTCCACAAATCTTGTTTTATGCCATAAAGGAGTTTGTAGCTGGAATAATTTGTTTCTTGACAAATATTATATTGTTGTACATGTAGTAGCATGCCACCACCTGGGATAGTATTTGTTAGGGAATCCAAGAAGGTGATTGGGAGTGAAGAGAGATAAGCATGCAAAAGTATTTCTGCAGAATAATAACTATGGCTGGATGCACTACCATATTATTATTAATAGAATATGTGTGACCAGACCAATCTGGTGGTGCTGGAGATATATAATGATAAATATTCAATCTACCAATTTTTGGAAGACACCCTTCCCCAGTATCTCCACAAGCACTCAAAACACTTGTACTTCCAAATTTAAATGCGATTTATTGGCAAAACGACATATATAAACACTCAAAAACCCACCCACTGTAACCTCCCACCTCTTATAATAAACATAGATAGAACTAGAACACAATCTGGGCGTCCCCCAGATAATATTATATTAGAAGGTCTCTATATGAATGACCTGAAGAAAAGTGCTCCTGTATAAAGTGGCTTTGGTGCTATAAAAGTGTCACAAGTCTAGATTTTGTAAATTCCAAGTTCGTGGTTTACACGACATAACTCGGCCTATTGGGGCCTCCGCTCTTTCCAAATATTCAAACTCTCCGGAAACAAAAAGCAGCATGGACGCTATATACAGTTACATTCAGTCTTACCGGGACTTTTAACGGGATCTCATATCCTGGGGCTACTCATCCTGCTGTAGTATGTAATATAAGCTTTTACGATGGTCGAGCCCATCCCTGCTTCACCCGGTGCAAACGCTCTTGACTTATCTTGCGCCAATCAATGCTGTTTCCATCTCTCCAAACCGCCAAACCAACAAGCAGCACATGTTCAGGTCTCAACTCCGACGCCGCTTCGCTTGTACTCTTATTTCCCACAAGCTCGTCAGGGTCTCACGAGAGTTCAAAACGGAGCCTATACTTATATACATTTAACTAATGGGCGGTCAAGTAAGAAACAAGATTTAAAGATACATGTAACCTATATCCAATTGAGCTTCAAATGTCCCAACATGGCGTTCATCCCCTTCATTGGGTGTACAAAATTACTTAATATAATCATTTTTCACTCCAATAGGGATATTTTTTACAATACCATAGTGTATGGCATCATTAACACCATTTGGTATTCTGTACGGAGATTAAAGATCCATCTGCTTTCACTTTGAACACACGCTTCTCTAGTGACCTCCTCTCTGTCCCAAGGACACCTTTTGGATACCCATAAATGTGAAATAACATTCTGTTCATTATGATAGTCATGAACATGTTTAGCCAGATAGCACTTCTGTCTACTTGACTATTCTGTATTGCTCTCACATGTTCCGCTATTCTGATAGATAGCTTTCTCTTGTTTGACCTATATATATCTATTCCACATTTACATTCCAATAAATAAATTACCTGGGTACTTTGACAAGTATTTAAACCATTACTTTATACTGTTTTCCATTTATTCCTCCAAATACGTATCTTGATTCATATATTTACATATTTTACACTTGCCACAAATTTATTTCTTTGCCTGGGGGATTACCTACCAGCTTTCCAAATTAACTTCACGAGGTTCAGATGACTTGGGGAGAGCAAGTCCCTCAGATTTCTCCCCCTTCTCGCCGTCATCTGTGGATACGTCCCTATGCATTCTTTTAGTTCATCATCATCACTTAGAAGGAACCAATATTTTTGCAAAATACCTTTTACCTTAGGCCACTCATTATTATATGTAGTTATAAAGCGAATGGGGTTTGCTTTTTTTGTACTTGAAGTTGTGACTTTATATTTATATAAAAGATCAACCCTCTGCTTTCGTAGAACTACCTTAAAGCCTTTCTGGATTGCTTTTTTCTATAACCAGTCGCATGACTAGCGAAACGTCTTCAAGAACTAAACTTCAAGTCCAGTTGATCTAATTGAATACAACAGATATACCGTGACCTGGATGGATGAATATACAGATATACCATGACCTGATGAAATGAAATATTACAGATATACCGTGACCTGATGGATGAATAGACAGATATACCATGACCTGGATGGATGAATATACAGATATACCGTGACCTGATGTTGAATATTACATATATACCATGACCTGGATGAATGAATATTACAGATACCGTGACCTGGATGGATGATATTACATAATACCATGACCTGGTGGATGAATATTACATATATACCATGACCTGATGGATGAATTTACAGATATACCATGACCTGGATTGAATAATATTACAGTATACCCAGTGACCTGGATGGATGAATTTACATGATATACCGTTACGGATGGATGAATATTACAGATATACCATGACCTGGATGGATGAATATTACAGATATACCATGACCTGGATGGATGATATTACAGATATACCTGACCTGGATGAATGAATATTACATATATACCGTGACCGGATGAAATGAATTTACAGATATACCATGACCTGGATGGATGAATATTACAGATATACCGACCTGATGATACATATTCAGATATACCTGACCTGGATGAATATTACAGATATACCATGACCTGGATGGATGAATATTACAGATATACCATGACCTGATGATAATATTACAGATATACCATGACCTGGAGGATGAATATTACCAGATATACCGTGACCTGGATGGATGATATTACAGATATACCGTGACCTGGATGGATGAAATTACGATACTACCTGATGTATATCAGATATAACCTGAATGGATGAATATTACAGAATACCGTGACCTGGATGGATGAATATTACAGATATACCGCGACCTGGATGGATGGATATTACAGATATACCGTGACCTGGATGGATGAATATATAGATAGAACCGTGACCTGATGTGATGAATATTACAGATATACCATGACCTGGATGGATGAATATTAAAGATATCACGTGACCTGGATGATGAATATTACAGATATACGTGACCTGGATGGATAATATTACAGATATACCATGACCAGGATGGGAATATTACAGATATACCATGACCTGGATGATGAATATTACAGATATACCATGACCTGGATGGATGATATTTCAGATACACCGTGACCTGGATTGGATGAATATTACAGATATACCATGACCTGAATGAATGAATATTACAGATATACCGTAACCTGGATGGATGAATATTACAGATATACCATGACCTGGATGGATGAATATTCAGATATACCGTGACCTGGATGGTGAATATTACAGATAACCGTGACCTGGATGATCATAGTTGATGGATGAATATTAGTATACCGTACCTGGTGGATGAATATTACAGATATACCGTGACCTGGATGGATAAATATTCAGATATACCGTGACCTGGATGGATGAATATTACAGATACTACCAGACCTGGATGGTGAATATTACAGATATACCGTGACCTGGATGGATTGAATATTACCGATATACCATGGACCTGGATGGATGAATATTACAGATATACCGTGACCTGGATGATGAATATTACAGATATACCGGACCTGGATGAAGTGAATATTACAGATATACCGGTGGTGGCCTGGATGATGATATTACAGATATCCGTGACCTGGATGGGATGAATATTACAGATTACCGTGACCTGGATGATAATATGACAGATATAACCGTGGACCTGGATGGATGAATATTCAGGGTTTATATCTGTATATAAATGTCATTCATATCACCAATAGTAACATAGTCTTTTCCAGGGTTTATATCTGTATATAAATGTCATTCATATCACCAATAGTAACACAGTCTTTCCAGGGTTTATATTTGTATATAAATGTCATTCATATCACCAATAGTAACATAGTATTTCCAGGGTTTATATCTGTATATAAATGTCATTCATATCACCAATAGTAACACAGTCTTTCCAGGGTTTATATTTATATGGGGAGATCTAAACATGTGCAGAGGTAGTTAAGTAACTGAATTGAAGGCACACACACCATCAGGGTAAGTTGTTAATTACACATTTCATAGCACCAATTAATAGTTAACACAGTATTTTCCAGGGTTATATGTCTGTATATAAATGCATTCATGCTCACCAAGTATACCTCAGTCCCCCTTCAGGGTTTATATTTGTATTAAATGTTTACATATCACATCAATAGTAACACATGAGTCTTTTCCAGGGTTTATATTTGTAATATAATGTCATTCATATCACCAATAGATAACAAGTCTTTCCAGGGTATATTTGTATGTAAAAATGCATTCATTCACCGATAGTACATAGTCTTCCAGGGTTTATATTGTATATAAATGGATTCATATCCCACTGAGTATTAACATAGTCTGTCCAGGGTTTATATTTGTATATAAATGTCAGTCATTTTTCATATCACCGATAGTACAAGTCTTTGGTTTATATTTGAATAAATGCATTCATATCACGATAGTAACACTAGGGGTTTTTTTTTTGTCTTCAAGGGTTATCTCTTTGTATATTTAAATGTCATTCATATCACCAATGTAACAAGTCTTTTCCAGGTTTATATTGGTAATAAATGTCATTCATACACCAATAGTAACAGTCTTTCCAGGTTTAATTTATATAAATGTTTCATATCACCAATAGTAACACAGTCTTTTCCAGGGTTTATATTTTATAATATATAAATGTCATTCATATCACCATGTAACACAGTCTTTTCCAGGTTATATTTGTATATAAATGTCATTCATATCACCAATAGTAACACATTCTTTCCAGGTTTAATTTGTATATAAAATGTCATTCATATCACCGATAGAACACAGTCTTTCCAGTGGTTTATATTTGTGATATAAATGTCATTCATATCACCGATAGTAACACAGTCTTTCCAGGGTTATATTTGTATATAAATGTCATTCATTATCAACCGATAGTAACACATCTTTCCAGGGTTATATTTGTATATAAATGTCATTTCATATCACCGATAGTAAATAGACTCTTTCCAGGGTTTATATTTGTATATAAATGTCATTCATATCACCGATAGTAACACAGATCTTTTCCAGGGTTTATTATTGTAGTATAAATTCTATCATTCACCATAGTACATGTCTTTCCAGGGTTTATATTTTGTATATAAATGTCATTCATATACACCGATAGTACACAGTCTTCCAGGGTTTATATTGTCATATAAATGTCATTCATATCACCGATAGTAAACAAGGTCTTTCCAGGGTTTATATTTGTATATAAATGTCTTCATATCACCATAGAACACAGATCTTTCCGGGTTTATATTGTATATAAAGTCATTCATATCACCAATATAGACACAAGATCTTTCCAGGTTTATTTGTATATAAATGTCATTCATATCACCGATAGTAACACAGTCTTTCCAGGGTTTATATTGTATATAATGTCATTCATATACCGATAGTAACACAGTCCTTTCAGGTTTATATTTGTATATAAATGTCATTCATATCACCGATAGTAACACCAGTCTCTTTCCAGGTTTATATTGTATATATAAATGTCATTACTATCACCAATAGTAACACCAGTCTTTCCGGTTTTAATTTGTATATAAATGTCCTATCATATCACCGATAGTAACACAGTCTTTCCAGGTTTATTTGGTATATAAATGTCATTCATATCCCAGATAGTAACCGTCTTTCCAGGGTTTATATTTATATAAATGTCATTCATATCACCGATAGTAATACAGTCTTTCCAGGGTTAGTATTTGTTGTATATAAATGTCATTCATATCACCGTAGTAACACAGTCTTTCCAGGGTTTATATTTGTATAGAAAATGTCATTCATATCACGATAGTAACACAGTCTTTCCAGGGTTTATATTTTGTATAAATGTCATTATTATCACGATAGTAACACAGTCTTTCCAGGGTTTATTGTATATAAATGTCGTTTCATATCACCGATAGTAACATAGTCTTTCCAGGGTTTATATTTAGTATAAATGTCATTCAATCACCAATAGTACATAGTCTTTCCAGGGTTTATATTGTATATAAATGTCGTCATGCACCGATAGTAACAGTAGTCTTTTCCAGGGTTATATTTGTATATAAATGTCATTCATATCACCAATGTAACATAGTCCCAGGGTTTATTATCTGTATATAAATGTCATTCATATCACCAATAGTAACATGTCTTTCCAGTGGGTTTATTTGATATAAATGTCATCATATCACCAATAGTAACAAGTCTTTCCAGGGTTTATATTTGTATATAAAGTCATTCATATCACCAGATAGTAACACAGTCTTTCCAGGGTTATATTTGATTATAAATGTCATTCATCTAACCATAGTAACATAGTCTTTCCAGGGTTGATATTTGATATAAATGTCATTCATCACCGCATGTACACAGATCTTTTCCGGCGGTATATTGTATATAAATGTCATTCATATCACCAATAGTACACAGTCTTTCCGGGTTTATATTGGTATATAAATGTCATTCATATCACACGTAGACATAGCTCTTCCAGGGTTAATATTTGTATATAAATGTCATCATTCATTCCAGATAGTACACAGTCTTTCCAGGGTTTATATTTGTATATAAATGTCATTCATATCACCGATAGTAACAGTCTTTCCAGGGTTTTATTGTATTAAATGTCATTCATATCACATACGTAACACAGCTTTCCAGGCGTTTATATTTATATAAATGTCTTATTGATCACCGATATAACACAGAATCTTTCCAGGGTTTATATTTGTATATAAATTAATTATTCACCGATAGTAACACAGTCTTTCCAGGGTTTATATCTTGTATATAAATGTATTCATATCACCATAGTAACATAGTCTTTCCAGGCGTTTATATTTGTATATAAATGTCATTCATATCACCAATAGTAAACAAGTCTTTCCAGGGTTATATTTGTATAAATGTCAATTCATATCACCGATAGTAAATAGGTCTTTTAGGGTTTTATATTTGTATAGAAATGTCATTATCACCGATAGTAACACAGTCTTTTTTTCAGGGTTTATATTTGTATATAAATCGTCATTCACATATCACCGATAGTAACACAGTCTTTCCAGGGTTTATATTGTGAATATAAATGTCATCATATCACCATAGTAACACAGTCTTTCCAGGGTTTATATTTGTATATACATGTCATTCATATCACCAATAGTAACCAGTTCTTTCCAGGGTTTTATATGTGTATATAAATGTCATTCATATCACATAGTAACAAGTATTCCAGGGTTTTATATTTGTATATAAATGTCATTCATATACACCAAGTAGTACATAGTCTTTCCAGGGTTTATATTCTAGTAGTATATAAATGTTGATTATA
>JAACNH010000081.1:387937-515755 GCA_019447015.1 Hymenochirus boettgeri
AGTATTTCCAGGGTTTATATCTGTATATAAATGTCATTCATATCACCGATAGTAACATAGTCTTTCCAGGGTTTATATCTGTATATAAATGTCATTCATATCCCCAATAGTAACACAGTCTTTCCAGGGTTTATATCTGTATATAAATGTCATTCATATCACCCATAGTAACACAGTCTTTCCAGGGTTTATATCTGTATATAAATGTCATTCATATACAGATATAAACCCTGGAAAATCCGTAGGGTGGCACTGGGCCCGCGCGCCGAGCACTCATACCGTGTGCATCTCTCTCCCGGGGCTCTGCCGGACACTGGCTATCCCGCGGATTCGATCGGCGGCCGCACAAGGCGTGGCATCGGAGATCGCGGTCACTCGGCAGCACGGGAGGGGTGGGATCTCGAGGGGGGGGTGACCGCGAGAGGTGTGTGCGGTCCGGGAAGCCGATCGTAGTGTAAACGAAGAGCACAAAGAGGTCAGGAGGGAGAGGGCGAGAGAAGGACTATCAGCCACCCACTGAAACCACGCTTCTTTCGCCTATCTCGTCGCTTCCCGCCCCCTCTCGGGGTCTGGCACTCCTCTTCACTCAGGCCCTTGCTGGCCTCGTTTCTCCTCGCCTGTTGCTGTGCCGCAGCGCCCGCGCGCCTCCTCGCGCCTCGTTCTGTGCCTACTTACCTAGCCGTACTGCACGAGCCGTGCGGCGCATGACCGACTCGCAGTAACAACCTACACCTCGTATGCTCAAAATCAGCACGCGCTGCCAGGGCGTATATTACTTTGGGGTTACAAAGAGCCTGACGCCATTCCCACATTCTACCGATAACGAACAGCCTGTTCCAGGCGGGATATTCGAATGCTCCGTTAATCCAGGTTTCTTACCAATTACGTCCTCGATGGGCCGGATACCAGCCTCCCGGGATATGAACCAATCGGTCCCTCCAGTTTATGGCGAGTGTCCCTTATCTCTTGCTCAAGTCTATTTCAGTATTCACCCAAGTAGTAACAGACGACCGTTTCCTACGGGGTTTATATGTATAGATTAATGTCATTTCATTATCACCAATATCACTAGGTCCTTTCCAGCGGTTTTATTGGGTATATAAGGATGCATCAACACCAGATAGGATACACATCTTTTCCAGGTTTATAGTGTAGATACATTCATTCAATACACCGATAGTAACAGTCCTTTCCAGGTTTTATTTGTATATAAATGTCATTCATATCACCATAGTAACACAGTCTTCCAGGGTTTTATAATTTCTATATAAATGTCATTCATATCACCAATAGTACATAGTCTTTTCCAGGATTATATTTGTATATAAATGTCATTCTATACCAATAGTAAACATTCTTTCCAGGGTTATTTTTGTATATAAATGTCATTCATACACCGATTAACCACAGTCTTTCCAGGGTTTTTATATTTGTATATAAATGTCATTCATATCACCAATAGTAAACATAGTCTTTCCGGGTTTATATTTGTATATAACTGTCATTCATATCACCGACAGTAACATAGTCTTTTCCAGGGTTTATATTGTATTAAATGTCATTCATATCACCAATAGTAACTACGTCCTATTCCAGGGTTTATATTGTTATAAATGTCATTCATATCACCGATAGTAACATAGTCTTCCCGGGTTTTATTGTATATAAATGTCATTCATATCACCGATAGTAAACACGTCTTTCCAGGGTTTAATTGTATATAAATGTCATTCATATCACACCGATAGTAACACATCTTCCAGGGTTTATATCTGTTATAAATGTCATTCATATCACCGATATTAACAAAGTCTTTCCAGGGTTTATATTTATATATAATGTCATTCAATCACCATAGTAACACAGTCTTTCCAGGTTTATATTTGTTATAAATTCATTCAATCAACCGATAGTAAACATAGTCTTTCCAGGGTTTATATTTGTATATAATCTTTCATATCACCAATAGTCAACACGTCTTTCCAGGGTTTATATCTGTATATAAATGTCATTCAATCACCGATAGTAACACAGTCTTTCCAGGGTTTATATTTATATAAATGTCTTCATATCACCGAGTAACACAGCATCTTTCCAGGTTTATATTTGTATATAATGTCATTCATATCACCGATAGTAACAACAGTCTTTCAGGGGTTTATATTTGTATATAAATATCATTCATATCACCGATAGTAACACAGTCTTTCCAGGGTTTATATTTGTATATAAATATCATTCATATCACCGATAGTAACACAGTCTTTCCAGGGTTTATATCTGTATATAAATATCTTTCATATCACCAATAGTAACACAGTCTTTCCAGGGTTTATATTTGTATATAAATGTCATTCATATCACCGATAGTAACATAGTCTTTTCCAGGGTTTATATTTGTATATAAATGTCATTCATATCAGCAATAGTAACATAGTCTTTCCAGGGTTTATATTTGAAACCTTCCAGGAGCAAATTGTAATGTGTTACAGACCTTAAGGGAAATGTCTGGTTCCCTCTGTTATAGAAGCTGTTGGTCTGTGTGAGCAGCTCTCTGAGTTGTGTAGCCGTACATTACGCTGTTGTTGTGTCACTGAAGTGGACTCTGTGTCTGTGTTGTTGAAGTCGGGCAGCACACAGAGCCCAGGCTCTTCATCTGAGTTACTGAATTGGGGAATCAAACTCTGCAAGTCACGTGCAGGATTTTAATTGGTCAAACTGGTCCAGAGGGCGTCTCCATTATGTGGCTGATTCAGAGGTGTGGCTGTGTGGTGAGTACATACATATATACATATATACATACATACATACATACATATATACATACATATATACATACATAGATACATACATTTGTGATGTATGGTCAAGTTTGGGTATAAGAAAGAGGTCTGTGTGAGCCATCGTTGTTACTAACTAGCCTGTAACCAGCACGTGATTATATGTAGGTGCAATAAATAAACTTCTTCCAACTGATCTATGGAATCCATTCTATTACGATATGCTTCCTTATCAGGTGAGTATTAATAAAAGGATCAGGGACATGAGATCTCATTGGGTGAAGCACCAAGTCATATGTTTATAATAATGCAATAGGACATGTTCCTTTCACTCTGATGTATTTAGTGAAGGTTAAATACAACACACACACACATTGTTATGGTGATGGATAAAATCTTTATGGTGAAGATTTATGTCACATTATTAATTAATGACATCATTTGCAACAGGATGGGGATAATGTACATGGCCCTATCCATGATTTTGTCACACAGAAAAGTGTACAATGTCCTCCTTGATTATAACAGATGTCTTCATTCTCAAAAAAGTACGCGTCTGTAAGAGAAAGTTCAGTCAGTTATGGCGATACCTTGTGTACAATAATAAAAAATATAGTGATCGTAGGTTAAGCTCGCAAACGTAGATTTATGATCGCGATCACTGATTTACTGCCATGATGGTAAATAAACAATGCGTCAACAATCCTCAACGGTTAGCCAGGAAATGTGTGTATTGCTGAGTAGCTTGGACTAGATGGACAAATAGCCAACCTCAAATACTACACTATTATTATACTATTACTATACTATACTATTACTATATTATATTATTACTTTACTATACTAATACTATACTATTAATATACTATTACTATATTCTATTATTACTTTACTATACTAATACTATACTATTAATATACTATACTATTACTATATTATATTATTGTTATACTATACCATTAGTATATTATATTATATTATTACTTTACTATGCTATTAGTATATTATATTATACTATACTATTACTATATTATATTATTACTATACTATAAATATACTTTACTATTACTATATTATATTATTACTTTACTATACTAATACTATACTATTAATATACTATACTATTACTATATTATATTATTACTATACTATACTATTAATATACTATACTATTAGTATATTATATTATTACTATACTATTAATATACTATACTATTAGTATATTATATTATTACTATACTATGAATATACTATACTATTACTATATTATATTATTACTTTACTATACTATTACTATATTATATTATTACTATACTATACTATTAATATACTATACTTTTAGTATATTATATTATTACTTTACTATACTATTACTATATTATATTATTAGTATACTATACTATTACTATATTATATTAGTATACTATACTATTACTATATTATATTATTGTTATAATACTATACTAATGCTAAACTATACTATTAATATAGTATCAGGGGAATTCAATAAAAGTTATTATCGTAATAATGGTGATAAATTTGCTCCAACCAATCAGATACTATTTAAGATTTGAAAGCTAACATCTAATTGGCTGGGGCAAAAATAGCGCAATTTTTAATGAAGAACTTTTATTGAATAACCCTGTATAGTATTACTATATTATATTATTACTTTACTATACTATTAATATAGTATTACTATATTATTACTATACTATTATTATACTATTACTATACTATTACTTTATATTTTTACTTTACTATACTACCAACCTCAAATCCTACACTATTATTATACTATTACTGTACTATACTATTATTATATTATATTATTACTTTACTATACTAATACTATACTATGAATATACTATACTATTGCTATATTATATTATTTTACTATACTAATACTTGAATATACTATACTATTAATATACTATATTATTACTATATTATATTATATTATTACCCTACTATATTATTACTAAATATACTATACTATACTATTACTATACTATACTATTTCTGTTATATTATTACTATACTATACTGCTTTACTATACTATATACTATGCTATTTAATATATTACTATACTTGCCTGGTGAAGATTTATAGATTGTCTTCCTACATACTGAGATTACAGGGACACTAAACAGATTTCATGTACTTTGTTAAATACATTGCATTTTGTATCTATTATTCACTATGAGATGAGAATGCTTATTCCCAATTCCCTGTCAATATTAGAACGCCCGGGGACACTGCAACGCTTACCTTACTCACCTCCCAAAGCAAAATATAGGTACGCAATTGAGACAGCATGCCTGTCAGCTGAGAAGGAGCCGCAAGTGGAGCGTCGGTAAGGTAAGTGTTGCAGTGTTCCCCGGACATTCTATTATTTACAGGGAGATGGGAATAAGCGTTCTTACATCCCTGTGAATAATAAATTCAGATGCAATGTACTTACTAAAACCGGTTTAGTGTCCCTTTAATAATAAACGTCCAAATATAAAATAACCGGTTTAGTGTCCCTTTAATAATAAACGTCCAAATATAAAATAACCGGTTTAGTGTCCCTTTAATAATAAACGTCCAAATATAAAATAACCTGTTTAGTGTCCCTTTAATACTATACGTCCAAATATAAAATAACCGGTTTAGTGTCCCTTTAATAATATACATCCAAACACTTTCCACTAATATTGCTGCAGCTGACAGGGGGAGGATAGAGAAGTGAACCTGATCTTAGCAAAGCTCTGTGCAATGCATTTCTCATCAGTGTACCTTATTAAAGGGGAATGTTGGAGGGTAGGAAGAGTGTGTTTTTATAGAAGCCATGGGGTGCAGAACTGTAGGGGGAGGATAGTGAAGTGAACCTGATCTTAGCACAGCTCTGTGCAATGCATTTCTCATCAGTGTAGCTTATTAAAGGGGAATGTTGGATGTAGGAAGAGTGTGTTTTTATAAAAACCACATGGTGCAGAACTGTAGGGGGAGGATAGTGAAGTGAACCTGATCTTAGCACAGCTCTGTGCAATGCATTTCTCATCAGTGTACCTTATTAAAGGGAATGTTGGAGGGTAGGAAGAGTGTATTTTTATAGAAACCACGTGGTGCAGAACCGTAGGGGGAGGATAGAGAAGTGAACCTGATCTTAGCACCAGCTCTGTGCAATGCATTTCTCATCAGTGTACCTTATTAAAGGGAATGCTGGAGGGTAGGAAGAGTGTGTTTTTATCGAAACCACGTGGTGCAGAACCGTAGGGGGAGGAGGATAGTGAAGTGAACCTGATCTTAGCACAGCTCTGTGTAATGTATTTCTCATCAGTGTACCTTATTAAAGGGAATGTTGGAGGGTAGGAAGAGTGTGTTTTTATAGAAACCACATGGTGCAGAACTGTAGGGGGAGGATAGAGAAGTGAACCTGATCTTAGCACAGCTCTGTGTAATGTATTTCTCATCAGTGTACCTTATTAAAGGGAATGTTGGAGGGTAGGAAGAGTGTGTTTTTATAGAAACCACATGGTGCAGAGCTGTAGGGGGAGTATAGAGAAGTGAACCTGATCTTAGCACCAGCTCTGTGCAATGCATTTCTCATCAGTGTACCTTATTAAAGGGAATGTTGGAGGGTAGGAAGAGTGTGTTTTTATCGAAACCACGTGGTGCAGAACCGTAGGGGGAGGATAGAGAAGTGAACCTGATCTTAGCACCAGCTCTGTGCAATGCATTTCTCAATTTCTCAATGTATTTCTCCCTTGTAAAGTGGTCAGTTCAATTCTACTGGGGTTGCCACCTTTCCCTTTAAGACTCAAACACTTAGGGCTACTCCCACTAGCGCATTTGGATTGTGGTTTGCGATCCGATTGTGCTAGTGGGAGTGCAGGTATGTAATAGCCCATGGGGCCAGCCCCACTACATGTGATGCGTTTCCGTGTACTATTGGAGTGCATGCGATCACCATTTCTTTGTCTGTATTGCATGCTCTCCGCTAGGGTCCAATTTTGGAAGCGCCAAGCCCATGCACGGAAGCGAGCACGATCACGCATTATTGCCACAGCCTCAGGGGGGCCACAGCTTCAGGAAATTGCTAAGTTCCATTGCATTAAATACATGCTGTATGGCTAAACTGAAATCAATGCAGCTTGCATTACACGTCTAAGGGCTAGGCCACACAAGCACATTTTTTAGGCAATTGTAATTTTCCAATTGTATTGAAATCGCAGCAACGCACCACAATCTTGCGATTTCAGGTGTGTTGCGATTCACGCATGTGTCAGCAATTTGGTAACACACGTTTTTTGTGCAATCGCATGCGGTTTCATAATGACACTGGACAAATCGCAAGCGTAAACACATGTAAATGTTGTACGATTCAGGTGCGTTGCAGTGTGGCCGTGCCCTAAATGTACATTGCAGCAATACACACACTAATATAAATGGTAGAGTGCAGAAATAAACACATATAAACACAGTCTGGCAGAAATAAACACATATAAACACAGTCTGGCAGAAATGCTCCCAAATATAAAGGGTTAACAAGTTGCTTCCTAAATCCATATGAAAGGGTTAACACCTTCCCCCACTCTGTCTGAGCAGGAAAATCTGCTAATAATATTCACTGCTCTCTCTGATTGGCTGGGAGACACTGGCAGGTGGGGACTATGAGTTCAACTGTTACAGGCAGCTTAGCATAAGGGGAGTGGGAAACAAACACAAGGTAGCTAGTGAGCATGTGCAGAGGGTGTTTTGGGTCCAGGACCACCAGGAAGAGGCAATACTAGAAGCCAGACGTGACATCATAGATTGCCAGTACTCAGAAATGTTCTATAAAGGATTTCTACACTAAGAGGCTAAATTCAGAGGTGAGAAACAAATGGTTTTACTAAGTGACAGTTATAGAGTCTGTTTAGCTGCCTTTGTATTTTGGGTTTAGTTCTCCTTTAAGACTACTGATAGGCGCTAACTTTTATTGCATCACATCTTCCATCCAACTGTGTGAAAAATTCCATCCCCATTAAGCAATTTGTTAGAGTCTGGACAAATAGGAGATATACGGTATATGGGAAACTATTAACTACACACATGTATTAAGTGTTTTATACTGTGGGGGGTTTGTACACTATCTCCATGATATATAGTTATGTGAAGGCAGTTTTATGTTAGTACAATACATTTAGTGAGATGGTGCTATTCACCGTATTTTTAAAACATTTTTGTGGTTTATTGGTGTGATGGACGTTCTATTTCCCTTTAGGCCAATGCAGTAAACTGTCTATTTGTTACAGTGCAGTCATATGTAAATGTGAATTTAAAGCAAATAATTATTTAAAGGAATAGTTCACTCAGTAAATGAACTATCCTTTACTGCATTGATTGAAGAACGGGAGGTAAAGGAGCGATGTAGGAGCTGTGCCTTACCTCCTGTTCTTCAATTCATTCAGATAGAGCCAGGAACAAAGGGAGTGAAATTTAACTTGTGCACAATCCACCTCTGGATCCACTGACAGGACCCAACCACTTCCGTCTTCGGTTTAACTATAGCGCGCATGGGCAATAATACACGATAATGCACGATAATACACGGTAATGTGCACTATAGTTAAACTGGTTGTGGCCTCTCAGTGGAGCCAATGGTGGATAATGCAGTAATGTAATTGATCAGTTTCTGAGTGAACTATTCCTTTTAGCACAGCAGCTGTATCCACACTATGAATTTGTAAGGCGATAGTGAAATGGGGGTTAGTTTGCTCCAGAGACTGTCAGCCTTACCCAGATTCTTTGCACAAGACTCTTATTTATCAGGAGTGGGCCCTCGCATATGGTGGAGGCAGGGTGTTGCTGAACTACCACTCTAGGTAGAATGCAATAAATGGGCCTGTGGTTCTTATACAGTATCTTATTTATTAACAGAACAATATTAATAAGGCATTGTAATTAGCACAATAGAGGTGACATAGCATGGCACAGATATCACATAAATACTCACAAACCAGAGGGATCAGAAACACCATAAATAACAATCAGCTTGTTAGTGCCACCCCAGCTCTCAGGTCACTGTAGTGGAATCTTCTACCCCTATGTCTGGCACTAGGTCCCTATTCTTGGGTGGGATACCCAGGACTCTAGTCCTTACTAAATCTCCTTGTTGGAGCTCAGGCTGCTCACTAGCTACCGTACTCCTTTCTATCACTCCTGGAGTGATCTATAACAGAATCCAATGCAGCCAAATCTCTCCAGTGGCGAGAGATTTGGCTGCATTATATGAAGGGCGTGGTGACGTCATCATGGCATGCGGATACAGCCAGAGCACATGTGTGGTGCACTGACACGCACAACAAGCAGCATCTAGATCCTTGGTCCTACCTGTTGGGAAGGGTAAGTGAGATCTCGATGGGTCAGTCCTAGGAGCAACCTTACCATGGAGGAGGAGCCAGGCAGAAAAGAATACTGAAGGTACACATGTACAGCTTACAGCCCCAGCTATATAATAACATTAGGTTACTATTATCCTTTAATTCCCAAGCTCTCCCCCTAACCTTTGAAGAAACTCCAGGAAGTAGAAGTGAAAGATCACACAGTTGATCTCCCTTTTATACATTTACACAGTGACCCCTACTGGCCAAATCCTGCCAGAACAAGAAGACTAAAGGGATCTAGTTTACCAGTTCCCTACAATTTCTTACCAACATTCATGGTGACGATGGATAAAAGAAGAACAAGGAACAGAAGGAAGTGGATCCGCATGGCAGCTCCAGCAGTTCAATTGTGTTCTGATCTGGTTTGTGGGTGAGAAATTCAAAAGGTGTGAAACACATTAACACAAATATATTAATTGTATGTGATCACATGACAGGTTCGTATACACACACAATCCCCATTCAATCTCTCCCTGTACCATGAACCTTACAGGATAATAATCTGTTATATAAGGATACAATGTGTCTTTATCTCTATTACTAACACATCCTAGTTATATCACAATAAACACTTCACCCTGAATAGTAATAGAGACAAAGTAACAAACATCTGGATCTGGAATTGGTTACATTCGGTAACCTTGAAAGATCCTTGAAAATTCAATTACCCTCAAATGCCCTCAAAAGTACTTTTGAGTTGCTAATCGTATTTTCAAGGGTTACCTGTAACATCCTATCGCCGTCCTAGTACTATCTACATGTTACTATCTACATCTTACTGTTACCTGTAACATCCTATCGCTGTCCTAGGGCTATCTACATGTTACTATCTACATCTTACTGTTACCTGTAACATCCTATCGCTTTTATTTTTAACATCTTGCCTTTATTTTTTTGTACAAATCCCTAAAATTTATAGTAGTGTATATAAAGATTTTATACATTAAATAAGGTAGGGAGAGAATTCAGGCTTTGATACTCCCTTTTCAGCAGTATGCAAATAAGGAACAAAGACTTCTGGGAATTAACCATGCTTACACACGGAAGCTCTTAGGAACACTATCAGGGTTATTCAATGAAAGTTCTTATCCTTTAAAATGGTGCTAATTTTGCCCCAACCAATCAGATCTTATTTAACATTTGAAAGCTAACATCTGATTGGTTGGGGCAAAATTACCACCATTTTAAACGATAAAAATTTCATTGAATCTCCCTGTATGTCTTTAAAAAGACTTTTACAGCATTCCACAATGCAAAAACCAGAGCGCCAACTACAGGCCGGTTTCTGCTTTATTGAGCCATCATAAGATTGCTCCATCATCTGATGGCTCAATAAAGCCGAAATCGGTCTGTAGTTGGCGCTCTGGTTTTTGCATTTAGCTTGTGGAATGCTGTTAAAATGTTTTTAAAGAGATAGTGTTCCTAAGAGTTTCCATGTGTAAACATGGTAAATTCCAAGAAGTCTTTGTTCCTTATTTGTATTTGTAATATTAATATAAGATATGGCTGGAATAGCTGTATGTCTGTATTGGTTATATTAATAGAAGGTGAGAAATGAAGAGCTGTATGTCTGTATTGGTAATATTAATAGAAGGTGAGGAGTGAAGAGCTGTATGTCTGTATTGGTGATATTAATAGAAGATGAGAAATGAAGAGCTGTATGTCTGTATTGGTTATATTAATAGAAGATGAGGAATGAAGAGCTGTATGTATGTATTGGTTATATTAATAGAAGGTGAGGAGTAAAGAGCTATATGTCTGTATTGGTGTGATATTAATAGAAGGTGAGGAATGAAGAGCTGTATGTCTGTATTGGTGTATATTAATAGAAGGTGAGATGAAGAGCTGTATGTCTGTATTGGTTATATTAATAGAAGGTGAGGAATGAAGAGCTGTATGTCGTATTGGTGATATTAATAGAAGGTGAGGAATGAAGACCTGTATGTCGTATTGGTGATATTAATAGAAGGTGAGAAATGAAGAGCTGTATGTCTGTATTGGTGATATTAATAGAGGTGAGAAATGAAGAGCTGTATGTCTGTATTGGGGATATTAATAGAAGATGAGGAGTAAAGAGCTGTATGTCTGTATTGGTTATATTAATAGAGGTGAGAAATGAAGAGCTGTATGTCTGTATTGGTGATATTAATAGAAGGTGAGGAGTGAAGAGCTGTATGTCTGTATTGGTTATATTAATAGAAGGTGAGGAGTAAAGAGCTGTATGTCTGTATTGGTTATATTAATAGAAGGTGAGGAATGAAGAGCTGTATGTTCTGTATTGGTTATATAATGAAGGTGAGAAATGAAGAGCTGTATGTCTGTATTGGTGATTTAATAGAAGGTGAGAAATGAAGAGCTGTATGTCTGTATTGGTGATATTAATAGAAGGTGAGGGTGAAGAGCTGTATGTCTTATTGGTTATATTAATAGAAGGTGAGGAATGAAGAGCTGTATGTCTGTATTGGTGATATTAATAGAAGATGAGGAGTGAATGAAGAGCTGTATGTCTGTATTGGTATATTAATAGAAGGTGAGGAATGAAGAGCTGATGTCTGTATTGGTTATATTAATAGAAGATGAGGAGTAAAGAGCTGTATGTCTGTATTGGTGATATAAATAGAAGGTGAGGAATGAAGAGCTGTATGTCTGTATTGGTTATTTAATAGAAGATGAGGATGTAAAGAGCTGTATGTCTGTATTGGTGATTTAAAGAAGGTGAGGAGTGAAGAGCTGTATGTCTGTATTGGTTATATTAATAGAAGATGAGGAGTGAAGAGCTGTATGTCTGTATTGGTGATATTAATAGAAGATGAGGAATGAAGAGCTGTATGTCTGTATTGGTGATATTAATAAGATGAGGAATGAAGAGCTGTATGTTGTATTGGTGATATTAATAGAAGATGAGGAATGAAGAGCTGTATGTCTGTATTGGTGATATTAATAGAAGAGAGAAATGAAGAGCTGTATGTCTGTATTGGTGATATTAATAGAAGATGAGGAATGGAAGAGCGTATGTCTGTATTGGTGATATAATAGAAGGTGAGGAGTAAAGAGCTGTATGTCTGTATTGGTGATATTAATAGAAGGTGAGGAATGAAGAGCTGTATGTCTGTATTGGTGATATTAATAGAAGATGAGGAGTAAGAGCTATATGTTGTATTGGTTATATTAATAGAAGATGAGAAATGAAGAGCTGTATGTCTGTATGGTTATATTAATAGAAGATGAGGAGTGAAGAGCTGTATGTCTGTATAGGTGATATTACCGTTATACTCGAGGATAAGCCGAGATTTTTAGGTTTAAAAAAAACCTAAAAACCTTGCCTCGGCTTATACTCAGGTCACAGCGCAAACTGCAAAAAAAAAAAAGGGTTTTTACTTACGGTTCACCCATCTGCACAGTGCCTTGGACATCGGAGGGAGGGAGCTTGCAGAACACAGCTGCGAGAGAGAATCCCGGTACAACCGGGAATGTGCACGCAGGCACGTTAGGGGGGGGCGCGCCATTACGTACCGTCCTCTACTGTACTGCCGGAATGGAGGAGCAGGGAAGGAGCGAGCTTTCCGATCTCCTGTCCGGTAAGTTACTGTACATTCATTTTTTTGCTTGTTTACTGTTAAGGCCAATGTTTAGTGGAACTGGGAGAACAAACCATGCACATTTCAAGTACATTTGCTGGCAATACAAACGTTAGGAACTACAACTCCCAGCATGGTGATTGCTGGGAGTTGTAGTTTCCAAAACATCTGGAGAGCCTCAGAGTTACCTGGGAAAGTAAATCATTTTAGGTAATTACAGGTTTGCAGTAGTGGTGATAATTTCTACCCTCGGCTTATACTCGGTCAATCAATTTTTATTAATTTTTCAGTAAAAATGGGTACCGCGGCTTATACTCGGTCGGTATACTCGAGTATATATGGTAATAGAAGGTGAGGAATGAAGAGTGTATGTCTGTATTGGTGATATTAATAGAAGAGAGGATTGAAGACTATATGTCTGTATTGGTGATTAATAGATGAGGAATGAAGAGCTGTATGTATGTTTGGTAATATTAATAGAAGATGAGAAAGAAGAGCTGTAGGTCTGTATTGGTTATATTAATAGAAGATGAGGAATGAAGAGCTGTATGTCTGTATATAGGTGATATTAATAGAAGGTGAGGAATGAAGAGCTGTATGTCTGTATTGGTGATATTATAGAAGTGAGGAATGAAGAGCTGTATGTCTGTATTGGTATATTAATAGAAGATGAGAAATGAAGAGCTGTATGTCTGTATTGGTTATAATAGAAGTTGAGGATGAAGAGCTGTATGTCTGTATAGGTGATATTAATAGAAGGTGAGGAATGAAGAGCTGTATGTCTGTATTGGTGATATTAATAGAAGGTGAGGATGAATGAAGAGCTGTATGTCTGTATTGGTGATATTAATAGAAGATGAGAAATGAAGAGCTGTATGTCTGTATTGGTTATATTAATAGAAGATGGGGATTGAAGAACTGTATGTCTGTATTGGTGATATTAATAGAAGATGAGATGAAGCTATGTCTGTATTGGTGATATTAATAGATGAGGAATGAAGAGCTGTATGTCTGTATTGGTGATATAATAGAAGATGAGGAATGAAGAGCTGTATGTCTGTATTGGTTATATTAATAGAAGATGAGAGAAATGAAGAGCTGTATGTCTGTATTGGTGATATTAATAGAAGATAGGAGTAAAGAGCTGTATGTCTGTATTGGTGATATTAATAGAAGATGAGAATGAAGAGCTGTATGTCTGTATTGGTTATATTAATAGAAGGTGAGGAGTAAAGAGCTGTATGTCTGTATTGGTGATATTAATAGAAGGTGAGAAATGAAGAGCTGTATGTCTGTATTGGTTATATTAATAGAAGATGAGAATGAAGAGCTGATGTCTGTATTGGTTATATTAATAGATGATGAGGAGTAAGAGCTGTATGTCTGTATTGGTGATATTAATAGAAGGTGAGGAGTAAGAGAGTAGTAAGAGCTTATGTCTGATTGGTTATATTAATAGAAGATGATGAGAATGAAGGACTGTATGTCTGTATTGGTTATATTAATAGAAGATGAGGAAGAAGAGCTGTTATGTCGTGTATTGTGGATATTAATAGAAGGTGAGGAGAAAGAGCTATTATGTAGTATGGTATATTAATAGAAGATGGAGAAATGAAGAGCGTATGTCTGTATTGGTGATATTAATAGAAGATGAGGATAAGATGAGGAGGTGTAAAGAGCTGTATGTATGTTATTGGTGATATTAATATAAGGTGAGGAATGAAGAGCGATCTGTATGTCTGTATTGGTGATATTAATAGAAGATGAGGAGTAAAGAGCTGTTAGTCTGATTGGTTATATAATAGAAGGGGAGAAAGTGAGAGCTGTATGTTCTGTATTGGTGATATTAATAGAAGATGAGGGTAAAGTAAAGAGGCTGTATGTCTGTAGGTGTGTATATTAATAGAAGGTGGGAATGAAGAGCTGTATGTAGTCTGTATTGGTGATATTAATAGAAGAGGGAAATGAAGAGCTGTATGTCTGTATTGGTTATATTAATAGAAGTGAGAATGAAGAGCTGTATGTCTGTATTGGTGATATTAATAGAAGGTGAGGAGTAAGAGCGTATGTTGTATTGGTTATATTAATAGAAGAGATGAGAATGAAGAGCTGTATTCTGTATTGGTGATATTAATAGAAGATGAGGAGTAAAGAGCTGTATGTCTGTTATTGGTGATATGGATGTTATATGGGTGTTATATGGATGTTATATAGATGTTATATAGATGTTATATGGATGTGGTATCAATGTAATATCTATGTCGGATCGAAGTCATATCAAGTTAACAAGGGTTTTACCCTTATTTTGGGGCACTGCGCTATTTCCAAATCTTTTTTATGCACTATCAGAAATAATATCATTAGTAACCATGTTTACGGACACTATTGTATCACGGGATCACAGGGAAGTAAGATGTTAGTGTTAGTGCTATATATGTTTGTACAATATGAGGATTTTCTTAAAGTAATGACCCTAGGCAGTAAATGTGAATAGAAAAACCATACAATGTGTATGTGTCTCATGTTATGTTATTATGCACCCTACTGGAAATACCCAAGGCTACATCTATATTATACCAAACAGCTATTCAGTGTATTTAATACCCATGGCTAGATCTATATCATACCAAACAGCTATTCAGTGTATTTAATACCCACGGCTAGATCTATATCATACTAAACAGCTATTCAGTGTATTTAATACCCATGGCTAGATCTATATCATACCAAACAGCTATTCAGTGTATGTAATACCCATGGCTAGATCTATATTATACCAAACAGCTATTCAGTGTATTTAATACCCAGCGCTAGATCTATATCATACCAAACAGCTATTCAGTGTGTTTAATACCCATGACTACATCTATATTATACCAAACAGCTATTCAGTGTGTTTAATACCCATGGCTAGATCTATATTATACCAAACAGCTATTCGGTGTGTTTAATACCCATGGCTAGATCTATATTATACCAAACAGCTATTCGGTGTGTTTAATACCCATGGCTACATCTATATTATACCAAACAGCTATTCGGTGTGTTTAATACCCATGGCTACATCTATATTATACCAAACAGCTATTCAGTGTGTTTAATACCCATGGCTAGATCTATATTATACCAAACAGCTATTCAGTGTATTTAATACCCACGGCTAGATCTATATCATACCAAACAGCTATTCAGTGTATTTAATACCCACGGCTAGATCTATATCATACCAAACAGTTATTCAGTGTATTTAATACCCATGGCTAGATCTATATTATACCAAACAGCTATTCAGTGTATTTAATACCCATGGATAGATCTATATTATACCAAACAGCTATTCAGTATATTTAATACCCATGGATAGATCTATATCATACCAAACAGCTATTCAGTGTATTTAATACCCATGGCTAGATCTATATCATACCAAACAGCTATTCACTGTATTTAATACCCATGGCTAGATCTATATCATACCAAACAGCTATTCAGTGTATTTAATACCCATGGCTAGATCTATATCATACCAAACAGCTATTCAGTGTATTTAATACCCATGGCTAGATCTATATCATACCAAACAGCTATTCAGTGTATTTAATACCCATGACTAGATCTATATATATCTATATGTCTTGAGAATGGCTCTGGCAAGGGCCGAAATGCGTCGATATGCGTGTATTAAATAAAGTTTCTACGTTTGGAAGATTCCCATGAGTGCTCTGGTTTCCTTAGTTAACGCTATATATAAATATATATATATAATATAGTATCCAGCAGAGTGAGGCACTCACGGGACTTGTATAAAAAGTAACTTTTATAGTAACATACTTAAAATATATCGAAGATGAAGAGCTGTATGTCTGTATTGGTTATATTAATAGAAGATGAGGAGTGAAGAGCTATATGTCTGTATTGGTTATATTAATAGAAGATGAGAAATGAAGAGCTGTATGTCTGTATTGGTTATATTAATAGAAGATGAGGAGTAAAGAGCTGTATGTCTGTATTGGTGATATTAATAGAAGATGAGAAATGAAGAGCTGTATGTCTGTATTGGTTATATAATAGAAGATGAGGATGAAGAGCGTATGTCTGTATTGGTTATATTAATAGAAGGTGAGGAATGAAGAGCTGTATGTCTGTATTGGTTATATTAATAGAAGATGAGGATGAGAGCTGTATGTCTGTTTGTGTGATATTAATAGAAGATGAGGATGAAGAGCTGTAGTCTGTATGGTTATATTAATAGAAGATGAGGAATGAAGAGCTGTATGTCTGTTTGTGTGATATTAATAGAAGATGAGGAATGAAAGGCTTGTCTGTATTGGTTATATTAATAGAAGGTGAGGAAAGAAGAGCTGTATGTCTGTATGGTTATATTAATAGAAGATGAGGAATGAAGAGCTGTATGTCTGTATTGGTGATATTAATAGAAGACGAGGAGTGAAGAGCTGTATGTCTGTATTGGTTATATTAATAGAAGATGAGGAGTGAAGAGCTGTATGTCTGTATTGGTTATATTAATAGAAGATGAGGGATGAAGAGCTGTATGTCTGTATTGGTGATATTAATAGAAGATGAGGACTGAAGAGCTGTATGTCTGTGTTGGTGATATTAATAGAAGATGAGGACTGAAGAGCTGTATGTATGTATTGATTATAGCAGAGAAACACCTTATAACAGAAGACATCTTGCAGTCTCATGCTATATGAATAGCATTGCCCACATAGCCTAAGAAACAAGAAGTAATTTCTTACTCCCATGTTTCCCAGAGTAAGGGGTGCAGGCACAACGTGTTTCCCTCTCTTTCTAAGCTTTCTAGCTGCCTTTTCTTCCTACACCATAGAGCCATGAATCTGTATCTTGCACTGATGAGATCTAACAAGATCGAACACGTTGTGTCTGCAGGTCAGATGATTGGCTCTATATATTAAGCTGTATTGCATGTTATTAACCAGCGGTTCTGGACACATGCATTAGCTAAGGGACATAAAGGAGTATTTTGCATATCTCCACCCCTTAAACTTTGTTTGCATATGAGAAAGGGAGCTGTAGTCTAATCTATATCTTACTTAATTACCTATTTAACTCTGACACCAACCTGCCCTTTTGTAACTGCATGTCAATCATCTGTTATGGGTTACCAACTTCAGGAAAGGGCTCTTGGTCTTGCTCGTTCAGGCTCTCCAAGGTATTATTATGAGAAGCAAGGTGTAATAGAGAGGAGCACACTACTTCTGTGATGAATTCATTTAATATGTGCAAAAAAACATACAATGTTTCGAGACTCTAGGTCTCTTCCTCAGGTAGAGACCTACCGTCTCATTTACCCACAGTCGCAAACGCAAAAATAGTGCCAGGGGCAAAACTAGAACTGGTATTCAATAAAGCAGTAGCGAACGATATTGAATCGATGTTTCTTTGGCGCAACATTAGCCCTGTGGTTTTTTGCGTGCGCATGATTCAGCAACGTAATTTAGCGGACTACGCTGTTTGTTGATTGCGGATGAACACTACACAGACGGATCACTCCACCCTGGTTATATTAATTCGCAGTAGGCTGCATTGTTTGGCGCTAAATAGTATTGCGTTGCTTCGGTGTGGTTTGCTACAAGCGCTATTTGGCTGCAGCTGCAAATTTTGTCTAAACGCAAAGCAAAATTTCCCAAATGCCATCGGATATTTGGCCATGCGTTCAGCAATTTTTAAAGGAAAAAAACATTGAAATTACTGGGCTTAGTCAACTCCCAGCCAATGTCCCAATTGCCTCCTACTGTGATACCTTCTGAAAAGAGACAGCGGAAGGAAAAGTTTCAACTCAATGAACAGGAGGTGTTAACCCAAGAAGTCATTTTATTATATTGCTCTTTGTCTGTTTGTCATTTTATTTTTCAATACCTTTGTCTACTTGTAGGTCTACTTTGTCTTTTGGATGTAGCCACAGATGGATTAGGAACACATTAAGGGCAGGCTGTATCATGGTATGTAATCCTGTACATGTCAATGTGTTTTTCCCTGTGTATGTATGTAGCTACAAAGCATTGTGCAAAGTGATGTACTTTATCATGTCTGTTGCTATTTAGCTATTTGACTTACAGTGTGTTTAGAATATGTCTGACTGTACAGCATTGCATTTCAATTAAAGGGTAGGTATATTAAAGAAACAATAAATCTAAAAATGTGAAGGGACAGTGAGATAGAATTGATTGTTCACACCTCACAATCTTTTATTGTTGAGTTCCAGCATTTACAATTTTCATATTGAAGTTTCATACTGCCAAGAAGCAGTTTTCTTTTGGCTGCTGCTACTCACAGGTACAAAATTGTAACTTAGGAATGAACAATCCTACAACCCTGAATTTTTATTTTGTCCACGAAAATTGTGGACACACTTTATTTTTCCTTTATCAATTTCTGTCCAGATAGTTACATAGCAATGTAGATACCTGACTCTTGTTAAAACCTCACACATGAGCTGCTTTCCCAACCACCTCCTTATCTATGTACAATGTGACTAATAAATTAGTGCACGCCAGTCTTTTAATTGATTGTTCATATCCCATGTTTCATCTTTTGTTTTGTTTTCATACAAGATTAGCAAAGATTACAGACATCTTGTTGGAGACTTATCCCAAAAAACTCCAATGCAGCTGAAAAATAAATGATGGAGTGAAATCCAGGATAAAGTCAATGCGTGTGGGGTGACCTACCGAAGTGTTGAGGATTTTAAAAAAAGGTGGCACGACACACGCAGAAGAACAAAGGAGAAAATGGCTGCAAATTTGAAAGAAGTACAGAAAACTGGGGGAGGTCCACCCCAACTTGAAGATTTTAGTCAGGAAGAACAAATTGTGTTAGAGACTATTGACCAGGCTCAAATTGGGGGGATATCCACAATGGATACTTCACTCTATGAAGGTTGGTAAAAATGAGATGTTGCATTGTGAAGAGTGTAGATTGTATTGGGAAATATTGTGTCCGTGTATGTTTGTGTGTGAATGTCATTTTTGCTGTGTCAGATGAACCCACAGAGCCAGGACTAGATCTTGGGCCAATGAGGAGCAGTTAGACATGAATTCTGAAGCACCAGCAGATCCATAGCTTCTTTCTCTGGTTTTTCTAAACAATATGGCGATCTAATGTCTCAAATAACTGAATCCATTTGTCAAACTGTCCGTGAGTCGATTTCAAATGATGTGGTTGGTGCAATTAATTCAATGAAGGAAGTTCTATCTAGGGGTCTTCAATATCTGAACCATGCTTTACTTGCTCTTTCCGGGGGAAAAGGATCAATGTGATATTGGCATACAAGTGTCCAATGATACACTTTCAAGCATGCCATCGCAACCTTCAAAGGAGGAGGCTTGTTCTATTGCCCAAAAAATGCCTACAGGAGCATGTTAAGTTCGCTTTGTAGGGTGTTGTTGAAATTTATCATTACAAACCCTTACGTTTGCCCTGGCACTTTGTGTGTCTTTTGTTTAATTTGCCTGCACAAAATGTGATTTGAGTAATTATTGACATTTCTTTGGAACAATTGGTCTCGGATGTCCCGCGTTCTCTAGCTGGGTATATACTTGAAAGATAGTTAGAAAATGACAAACAGAATCTTCCAGATTTTGTGTCATTTTCTAATGATTGTGTAATGATTGTGCTACAGTGCCTAGCCTTCTCCCTATGTAAAATATATATGGAAAGTATAGGGGGATGCTTGGGGCTGCACATTTCCTTCAACTAACTCCCTGCACTTGAATAGTAGGAAGATTCTCTAAAGATAAATTTGGGACATTTACAAATGACCATGAGACTGAACATTCATCAGCCTTGTGATTGTTTGCTAAATGCGCTACATACAGTAACTATAAAGGGACCATATCTAGACAGAATAGGATTATCCCTTTTGCCGTTGTATCCAATGGTATTGAACCTTTATAGTTGCTGTTAAGTGCATTTCCAAACAATTACAAGGCTTATAAATGTCGTCTTCTACTCTGCTATGGGTGTCTTCCTGCTTGTCAAGTATCGGGATTCTGCTATGGCAAATGTGCAATCCTGATCATTCTCCATATGCTTATCCAGCTTTAGACATAGGGAGAAGACTCTGGACTGTGAGTAACACACTTGTTAGAAAATGACACGGAATGTTGGACATTCTGTCTGTCATATTCTAACAATTTTGCAAGTGTATACACAGCTTTAGTCATTATATTTTGTGTCTGTTTTACAAATTATGTATTAAATTGTTAATCTTTGTACTAAAAACAAAGTTGTGACAACTGTTTCAATTTGGATCGTATGTCAATTCATTAAAGATATATTTTTGTGAAAGTACAGTGTCTGACAAAAGTCTCGTCCCTTGTGTACAAAGAGACCTGAAGTGCCTCTTAACAATAATTCTAATGCAGATTTTGATTCAGGAAATGGTTCATTTTACCCCAAACAGCTTTTATAATAATGTTTCAATGCAAAACGAAACTAACAGAAAGTTTTCTAATGTTCACAGCTTGGTAAAGCCCATTGGGTCAATTGTTGCTGGAAAAGTGGCAAAAGGTGGATGTTTCAGATGAACCTTCAGTTGAATTACACCACAGTCACCGCACATAGTGCAGGAGACCAACTGGAACCCGCATGGAGCCGAGATTTACCCAGAAAACAGTGGAGTTTGGTGGAGGTAAAATCATGGTCTGGGGTTACATCCAGTATGGGGGTGTGTGAGGGATCTGCAGGGTGGAAGGCAACATCAATAGTGTAAAATACCAAGAAATCTTAGCTACCTCCTATATTCCCAACCATAAAAAAGGGCAAATTCTGCAGCAGGATGGTGTATGGTATATATCACATACTTCCATCTCCACATCAAAGGTCCTTAAGGCGAAGAAGATCAAGATGCTCCAGGATTGGCCAGCCCAGTCACCTGACATGAACATCATTGAGTATATGTGGGGTAGGATGAAAGAGGAAGCATGGAAGACGAATATTGATGAACTCTGGGAGACACCAAGACTGTTTTCTTGGCTATTCCTGATGATTCCATCAATAAATTGTATGAATCCTTCCAAACCGCATGGATGGTCCTTCAAGCTCATGTCATACAAGATATTCCATTTGGATCTCACAGCACCACTATGTAATTTGCTGACATACATTTGGATTGGCTGTAAAGTAGATCATGTTCTGTATGGGCGACGACACTTTTGTCTTGTAACATTTTGACCTTTCTGTCTGGATTAAATGATGAATCTTTTTTCAGTGAAACTATTTTTTACCGGTACATTTAATATTATTAGGGAGGGATTTAGCTTTTCATACGAGCTATTTCACCAATTGATCAATTAATAATCAGGTTAATAGCAGGAGTTACTGCAAAATACACAGGCGACAAGACTTGTCAGAAACTGTATTTTGTGGACATCACTATTGTATGGATGTTTGAGATGTGCTATGTCAATGTAAGTAGTGTTGGTTGTTTTTGGAAGGAAATTCAGATGTTGATTAGTGTGTGGAGCTATGGACATGTACTACAACACTATTCAATCCTGTTCCTTAACCTTGTGTCTCCCAACACCTTCACTTATCTCCCCAATGTTGGCTTTAACCTTCATTTCTTGGTCATTGACACACATTTTGTCTTCTACATCTCCAATGTTGTAACCTTTGTGTCTCTTTTCAGAACTAACACAAATCTATTAGCATATTTGTCAAAATAGTGTCAACAGTTAAGTCCACCCACACTAAAAAAGTGGGAATTGTGAAATACTCCAACAAACATTTCCTTCCCAAGGTTCTTATCTTTCTAAGATGCTGTTAATGCTACTTCACATTCTTGTTTTTCGGCTTGCTTCCGTGCAATTCAAAAAGTACAATGTTCCGGACTGGCCGTGTCACCAGTGCTTGGCTTTTAGGAGATGTATTTATCAAACATATTTTTTTGGGGGGGACATAACTTTTCAATTGGGAGTAGGGTGAGAACCTTTACTTTTCTCAAACCAAAATATTGATGTGTTTCCGTGTAACACAACCGCATTCATAATGGGTTTGTCGGGATATCCGAGGACTCTCACTTTTATTGAATCTCTGATAGTGTTTGGGGTTTGCTAGTTAATTAATAAAGTTAAAGGTACAGATCTCTATTATGGGATTATTTATTCTCTGGGATATATCCTGGTGACATTTATTAAAGCATTTTCTTCCATTTGTGCATCATTTACTAATAAACGTGTATCTAAGAGCTGTGACTATGGGCAACGTTGTGTGCAGGATAATTACCAGGGGGACAATGGCCGGGGTCCCAGGAGCCAAGGGTGGTAAACATACACATATGACCTATTCCTCTACAAACCAAAAGGTGGATGAAATCCTGATTGTGTCTCCATTCCATGTATTTAGTGGGTTCCGGGGTTTCAGACTTATTCTACCCCAATCTCACCCCTACAGTTTACCATATGCTGCTATCCCTTCATTTCCACAGACCCTGTTAGTCCATCCAATGTAATAGACACTGTTACATGAGAATCAAACACCAAATAAACTCATTGACAGTTATTAAGTATTTACTAGGGATGAACCCGGATCCGCCGCGGATTTATCCCGTTCGCGAACGGCGGATTTTTCCGGATTATCCGCCTTCCGAACTTCCGATTTGCGGATTTTTCGTATTTTCGTAAATTTTCGAAATTATGAGTTTTCACGTAAAATTTCGAAAATACAAGGATTTCTCTTATTTCCATAAATACGTATTTTTTAAAAATTTTCGAAATTACCAGGATTACTCGTATTTTCCAAAATACATATTTTCGGAAATTTTCGAAAATACTAGTTTTCTCATATTTTCGAAAATGTACGAAAACAGGCGAAGCCCCGTAATTTCGAAAACATTTGAAAATACAAAAAATCTCGTAATTTCGAGGGTATTTTTCATTTTAATGGGTCTGCTCGCGGATCCTCGAGCGGACCGGATTTTGCGAAGCTCGGACATCTCTAGTATTTACCTCCATACCCTTCTCACCATGTTATATCCCACTCAGGGGCCTTTCCTTTTCCTGTATTACCTCCTTTTCAGTTCTGTTTTTTGCCCAAACCTGAAGCTGCCATTTCCCCTTCCCTGTCAGTACTTTTACCTTGATTCCATTTTACTCACCTGTGTGATTTCCACTCCCACTTCTTAACCCCTATGATGTAGGAAGATGTGAAATGATCCACATTACAATTGCACAAGTGTCTGGGACTCTGGGGGGGGTAGAGATTTTTAGGACGTATTTCAAAAACATGGAGGGGGGTGAGAGTGAAGTGAACCTCAAACACAATGTAGTCCCAGCTGTATGTAGTGTATTTGTTATTACTGTGCTGCTTTCAAGGGTCAGGGTTGGCCGATCAGTGAAACATGTAAGGCCATCTATGAAATATATAATGGATAATATGCTTCCTACAGTGAAATATAAGGATATTACGCCACAAGGAGTTCCCTGACCATATAGAAGCACAAGGCCATTAGGCCGAGTGTATTTATAGAGGTCAGGGAACTCAGAGGTGGCGTAATATCCTTATTACACTGTAGGGAGCGTATTATTCCATATAATACATAAGGTCAAAAAAAGAAAAACCCAGCACAGTCTCTCTGTCTCCCCCTCCCTGTCTCTCCCTCCCTGTATTGGTAATGTAGATAACAAGCCCGATTTTTTACATACAAATATTTAACTGTTGTTTCTATCTCAAACTAAAAGAAGACAAACATCGTCCCTCACCTAGAACTGTTCCGGTTCGTTACACTGACTGACTGAATTACTGTGCTGATAAGGAGCAGAATTATCAGTGATTCATTAAGTCAGTCAGTCAGTGTACAAAAACGGGCTTGTTAGCTCCATTACTAATACAGACAGGAAGAGAGACGTGGATAGGGGCAGTGGAATACAGGAAGTCACTCGGTGACATCACTAAGTGACTGATTATATAGATTCTCACCACTGCACCTCCCTATTGAAATTTTGTAATTTTATATGAATTATATTACAATTCTGCCTAAGTTGTTTCTCTTATCCTCCTATGATCCAGCAAAAGACTAGGGTGGACACCTTTGCCTTTAAAGTGGAACTGTGTTCTCCAAACAAGTTGAGTTTAAATGAAAGGCCAGTTTCCTACCTTTAAAATGAGCCATCAATCACCTCTCTACGTGCTCCACAGCCCAAGATATACAGAAATGACTGACCAGAAAGTTAATGGGTGGGAGGATGACATGTGACATTCCTAAGGCTTCTCCTGCACAGTGCCGCCGGCAAGCACAGCCTCAGACTCCCTCAGTGTGTGAGGGAGACAGGAAGTCCCTCCTCTCTGCTGTGTGAAGCCCTGACAGAGAAGGTAAGAGAATCTACAGCCCTTCTCTCTCACTATGTGAAAGTTCTCACTCTGTTCTCGCTCTATTCTCACTCTGCTTGAAAAGGCTGTTTCCACAGAGTTTTCTGTAGGGGGGGTCTGAGTAACCCATGGCACCCACAAGTGGGCGGAGCTTACACACCTATGAGTGGGCAGGGCTTAAGCACCCGCGAGTGGGTGGGCCACATGGGTGTGTAAGATAATGGGCCATGGGGGGCCTACAACTGGAGGGACAAGGGGGTCCACAAGTCGGAGGTACCAGGGGGGCTGCAAAGGGGAGGAGACGACACAGGACAGACTGACTGACAGGTTTCAGAGCAGGAAGCAGGAAGTGAAGGGGAGACTACCAGTATGTGTTACTGTCCCTTGGAGGACGTATTCCTTAGTGGGATTGTCTCTGTATACAGGGTCAATCCAGGACTACCAGTATGTGTTAGTGTCCCCTGGAGGACGTATTCCTTAGTGGGATTGTCTCTGTATACAGGGTCAATCCAGGACTACCAGTATGTGTTAGTGTCCCCTGGAGGACGTATTCCTTAGTGGGATTGTCTCTGTATACAGGGTCAATCCAGGACTACCAGTATGTGTTAGTGTCCCCTGGAGGACGCATTCCTTAGTGGGTTGTGCATTCATTCAGTACACACGCTGTAATAACAGTTGAAAAGTGTTTCTTGTACATAAGTTGTGAAATGGAAATTTTAATTCCATTCTTTCTTTGGGAACTCCTATCTCTTTTCCAATAAGTGATCCTTGCTAGAAAAAACAGCCTTAACATAGGCTTTATAAAATACATTTGGGACCATAACCCCTTGCTAGAAGGAGATTCATAGCTTGTGCTGGGAATTGTGGCTTACGGGTATCCCTTTAACAATGATTTATCCATCACAGATTTCATGGCCTTGGGCTTGGCCAAATTTCCATTTCCAGTAAAAAAATTCAGTAACCTTTCCCAGAATCCCCTAGTTCACAGCCCCAAGTAGATAGTCAAGCCCTGATGGCTATAATTAAATAAAGCTTGGAAATGTATATTGTGTAAGTTAATGATTTTATACAATACTACTACTATTTATAATATAAATATGAATTAATGATAATAATAATATTAATAATATATAAAATAGTAAACACTGGATTGGACCCTGTGTGATTTATTGTGCTAACCAGGGAATCCTTCCTTATCCTGTTCACTTCTAACTCCTTGATCCACACAACATAACATTGACCGGGGTATCCCAGTTCCAGTTATAGAAATACCAAGAGGACTGAAGCAGACGGTTGAGGCTAAAGCAGGGCGTTTGGGTTTAAAGGACAACTAAACGTTTTTATTTTGTTAAAACACATTCCCTGTCAAACAATTTTTACATCTGATTTTTTGCCTAATATTTTGTATTTCTGTGTGTACCCATCTGGCAGTATAGAAGTCTATTTTACTATTTATCATCATCCTCGCCTGTCATGATTGTATCTGGTGAACTGGAGGGCTGAACTAACAGTGTCTGGTAAACTGAAGGGCTGATTTAACAGTGTCTGGTAAACTGGAGGGCTGAACTAACAGTGTCTGGTAAACTGGAGGGCTGACCTAACAGTGTCTGGTGAACTGGAGGGCTGAACTAATAATGTCTGGTAAACTGGAGGGCTGAACTAGCAGTGTCTGTTGAACTGGAGGGCTGACCTAACACTGTCTGGTAAACTGGAGGGCTGACATAACAGTGTTTGGTGAACTGGAAGGCTGTCCTAACAGTGTCTGGTGAACTGGGGGGCTGACCTAAAAGTGGCTGGTAAACTGGAGGGCTGGCCTAACAGTGTCTGGAAAACTGGAGGGCTGGCTAAACAGTGTCTGTTGAACTGGAAAACTAAACTAACAATGTCTGGTAAACTGGAGAACTGAACTAGCAGTGTCTGTTGAACTGGAGGACTGAACTAACAATGTCTGGTAAACTGGAGGGCTGACCTAACAGTGTCTGGTGAACTGGAGGGCTGACCTTACAGTGTCTGGAGAACTGGAGGGCTGACCTAACAGTGTAAGGTGAACTTGAGGGCTGAACTAACAGTGTCTGGTGAATTGGAAGGCTGAACTAGCAGTGTCTGGTAAACTGGAAGGCTGAACTAGCAGTGTCTGTTGAACTGGAGGGCTGAACTAACAATGTCTAGTAAACTGGAAGGCTGAACTAGCAGTGTCTGTTGAACTGGAGGACAGAACTAACAATGTCTAATAAACTGGAGGGCTGACCTAACAGTGTCTGGAGAACTGGAGGGCTGACCTAACAGTGTCAGGTGAACTGGAGGGCTAAACTAACAGTGTCTGGTGAACTGGAGGGCTGAACTAACAATGTCTGGTAAACTGGAGGGCTGAACTAGCAGTGTCTGTTGAACTGGAGGACTGAACTAACAATGTCTGGTAAACTGGAGGGCTGACCTAACAGTGTCTGGTGAACTGGAGGCTGACCTAACAGTGTCTGATGAACTAGGGGGATGACCTAATAGTGTCTAGTGAACTGGAGGGCAGACCTAACAGTGTCTGGTGAACTGGAGGGCTGACCTAACAGTGTCTGGTGAACTGGAGGGCTGACCTAACAGTGTCTGGCGAACTGAAGGGCTGAACTAACAGTGGCTGGCGGACTGGGGGGCTGAACTAACAGTGGTTGGTTAACTGGAGGGCTGAACTAACAGTGTCTGCTGAACTGGAAGGCTGACCTAACAGTGTCTGGTGAACTCGGGGGCTGAACTAACTGTCTGGTGAACTGGAGGGCTGAACTAACAGTGTCTGGTAAACTGGAGGGCTGACCTTACAGTGTCTGGTGAATTGGAGGGCTGAACTAACAGTGTCTGGATGACTGGAGGACTGACCTAACAGTGTCTGGAGAACTGAAAGGCTTACTTAACCGTGTCTGGTAAACTGGAGGGCTGAACTAACAGTGTCTGTTGAACTGGAGGGCTGACCTAACAGTGTCTGTTGAACTGGAGGGCTGAACAAACAGTGCCTGGAGAACTGGAGGGCTGACTTAACCGTGTCTGGTAAACTGGAGGGCTGGCCTAACAGTGCCTGGTGAACTGGAGGGCTGAACTAACAGTGACTGGTAAACTGGAGGGCTGACCTAACAACTAGCAGTGTCTGTTGAAACTGGAGACTGAACTACCAATGTACTGGTAAAACTGAGAGGGCTGACCTAACAGTGTCTGGTGACACTGAGGCTGACCTAACAGTGTCTTGGTGAACTGGGGATGACCTAATAGTGGCTGTAAACTGGAGGGCAGACCTAACAGTGTCTGGTGAACTGGAGGGCTGACCTAACAGTGTCTGGTGAACTGGAGGGCTGACCTAACAGTGTCTGGCGACTGAAGGGCTGAAACTAACAGTGCTGGCGGACTGGGGGGCTGAACTAACAGTGGTTTGTTTAACTGGAGGGCTGAACTAACAGTTGTCCTGCTGAACTGGAAGGCTGACCTAACAGTGTCTGTGAACTCGGGGGCTGAACTAACTGTCTGGTGAACTGGAGGGCTGAACTAACAGTGTCTGGGTAAACTGGAGGGCTGACCTTACAGTGTCTGGTGAATTGGAGGGCTGAACTAACAGTGCTGGATGACTGGAGGACTGACCTAACAGTGTCTGGAGAACTGAAGGCTTACTTACACCGTGTCTGGTAACACTGGAGGGCTGAACTACAGTGTCTGTTGAACTGGAGGGCTGACCTAACATGTCTGTTGAACTGGAGGGCTGAACAACATTGCCTGGAGAACTGGAGGGCTGACTTAACCGTGTCTGGTAACTAGGGCTGGCCTAACAGTGCCTGGTGAACTGGAGGGCTGAACTAACAGTGCACTGGTAAACTGGAGGGCTGACCTAACAGTGTCTGTTAAAATGGGGGCTGAACTAACAGTGTCTTGTAAACTGGAGGGCTGACCTACTAGTGTGTGGTGAACTGGAGGGCTGACCTCACACTGTCTGTTAACTGGAGGCTGAACTAACAGTGTCTGCTGAACTGGAGGGCGGAACTAACAGTGTTCTTGTGAACTAGAGGTTGAACTAACAGTGTTTGGTGAACTGTAGGGCGAATAAACAGTGTATGGTGACCTGGAGGGCTTAACTAACAGTGTCTGGTAAACTGAGGGCTGAACCCAGTGTTGTGGTAAACTGGAGGGCTGAACTAAAAGTGTCTTTAAACTGGAATGCTGACCTAACAGTGTCTGGTGAACTGGAGGGCTTAACTAACATGTCCTGTGAACTGGAGGGCTGACCTAACAGTGCCTGGTGAAACTGGAGGGCTGACCTAACAGTGCCTGGTGAACTGGAGGGCTGAACTAACAGTGTCTGGTAAACTGGAGGCTGAACTACAGTGTCTGGTAAACTGGAGGGCTGAACTAGCAGTGTCTTGTTGAACTGGAGGACTGAACTAACTGTGTCGGTAAACTGGAGGGCTGAACAACATTGACTGATAAACTAGAGGGCTGAACTAACGTGACTGGTAAACTGGAGGGCTGACCTAACAGTGTCTTTTAAAATGGAGGCGAACTAACAGTGTCTGGTAACTGGAGGGCTGACCTAATAGTGTGTGGTGCACTGGAGGCTGACCAACAGGTGTCTGTTGAACTGGAGGGCTGACTAACAGTGTCTGCTGAACTGAGGGCTGAACTACAGGGTCTTGTGAACTAGAGGGTTGAACTAACAGTGTTTGGTGAACTGTATGGGCTGAATTAACAGTGTATGGTGAACTGGAGGGCTTAACTACAGTGTCTGATAAACTGGAAGGCTGACCTAACAGTGTCCTGTAAACTGGAGGGCTAACCTAACAGTTCTGGGAACTGGAGGCCTGACATAACAGTGTGTGGTGAACTGGAGGGCTACCTAACAGTGCCTGGTGAACTGGAGGGCTGAACTAACAGTGTCTGGTAAACTGGAGGGCGAACAACACAGTGTCTGGTAAACTGGAGGGCTGAACTACAGTGTCTGTTTGAACTGGAGGACTGAACTAACTGTGTCTGGTAACTGGAGTGCTGAAACTAACATTGACTGGTAAACTAGAGGGCTGAAATAACAATGTCTGGTAAACTGGAGGGCTGACCTAACAGTGTTGTTGAACTGGAGGACTTCATAACCGTGTTGTGTGAACTGGAAGACTGTCCTAACAGTGTCTGGTGAACTGGTTGTGCTGACCTAAAAGTGGTTGGTAAACTGGAGGGCTGGCCTAACATGCCTGGTGAACTGGAGGGCTGAACTAACATTGACTGGTAAACTGGAGGGCTGACCTAACATGTCTGTTAAAATTGAGGCTGAACTAAAAGTGTCTGTTAAACTAGAGGGCTGAAATAACAATGGGCCATAATTTATAAAGGATTGTCTTTTTCGCCAAATAATTAGCGCAGTACATCGCAGCGAAACTAGCCCATTTGGGGCTTCATTTTTGCCTTATTTATAAAAAAAGCGAAAAAAACACACTTCGCATCACTTCGCATCTGAAAAAGACGAACGGGTGCGTAAAGAGCGAAAAGTATCGCAGCGAAAACTTAACGCATCTAAGAAGACTGCCTTGCCAAAACCATTCGAAAACCAGAAAAGCCCACAGAAAATGATGTCAATTACAAAATGGCCACCTCACATTTAACCAAAAGTCAGCCCATGTCTTATTTAGTCAAATCTTTTTAGAGTTTCTCAATGGAATACATTCTCTTTTGCACTGCACATTCACCCTTCTAATGCGCGACTCGCCTTTCTAATGCGCGTTCGCCTTTTCAAGGCATATTACATTCTAATGCACGATCGCCTTTCTAATGCGCGTTCCCTTTTCACGGCATATTACATTCTATGCGCGATCGCTTTTCCAACAGACAGGCTCTAACAATGCCTTTTCGCTCAAACAATGACTTTTTCACCACCTTCAGGTCGCGCTAATCTTTTGCTCTTTTTAGCGCAAAAACCACTTTTCGCTCTTTTATAAATCGCGTTATGCCTTTTCGCTCCCCTTTTCGCTAAATTACCAGTGCGCTGTATGGCGAAGTAAGGCGAAAAAGGGTTTTAGCGATAGCTCCGGAAAACGTTTTCGCCATTCGTTAACGCTACCACCTTTATAAATAGCGTAACTGTCTTTTTGGCGAAAACCATGTAACAAGCGAACGCGAAAACTTTTCGCCACTTTTCGCACTTTTATAAATATGGCCCAATGTCTGGTAACTGGAGGGCGGACCTAATAGTGTGTGGTAGACTGGAGGGCGCCTACACCGTGTGTGGTCACTGAAGGCTGATCCTAACAAATGTCTGGTGAACTGCAGGGCTTGATTTATAACAGTGTCTGTGACTGGAGGGGTGACCTTACAGTGTCTGCTGAACTGATAGGCTGACCTACAGTGTCTGTGAACTAGAGGGCTGACCTAACAGTGTCTTGGTAAACTGAGGTGGAACTAACAGTGTCTGCTGAACTGGAGGGCTGAACTAACAGTGTCTTGTGAACTAGAGGGTGTAACTAACAGTGTTTGGTGAACTGGATGACTGACATAACCGTGTGTGGTGAACTGGAAGACTGTCCTAACAGTGTCTGTGAACTGGGGTGCTGAGCCTAAAGTGGCTGGTAACTGGAGGGCTGGCCTAAGCATTGCTGAACTGGAGGGCTACTAACAGTGACTGGTAAACTGGAGGGCTGACTAACAAGTGTCGTTCAACATTGAGGGCTGCTAACGTGTCTGGTAAACTGGAGGCTTGACCTAATAGTGTCGTGGTGAACTGGCGGGCTGGCCTAACAGTGGCCTGGTGAACTGGAGGGCTGACCTAACTGCCTGTGAACTGGAGGCTGAACTAACAGTGTCTGGTAAACTGGAGGGCTGAACTAACAGTGTCTGGGTAAACTGGGGCCTGAACTAGCAGTACTGTTGAAACTGGAGGACTGAACTAACTGTGTCTGGTAAAACTGCATGGCTGAACTAACATTGACTGGTAAGAACTAGAGGGCTGAAATCACAATCCTTCTGGTAAACACTGTGGTGCTGACCTAACAGTGTGTGGGTGAACTGGAGGACTTACATAACCGTGTGTGGTGAACTGGAAGACTGTCCTAACAGTGTCTGGTGAACTGGTGTGCTGACCTTAAAAGTGGTTGGTAAACTGAGGGCTGGCCTAACAGTGCCTGGTGAACTGGAGGGCTGACCTAATAGTGTGTGGTGAACTGGCGGGCTGACCTAACAGTGTTTGGTCAACTGGAAGGCTGTCCTAAAAATGGCTGGTGAACTGGAGGGCTGACTTATCAGTGTCTGGTGAACTGGGAGGGCTGAAAACATGTTGCTGAACTAATAGGCTGACCTTACAGTGTCTGGTAAACGGAGGGTTAACTACAGTGTCTGCTGAACTGGAGGGCTGAACTAACAGTGTCTTGTGAACTAGAGGGTTGAACTAACAGTGTTTGGTTAACTGTAGGGCTGAATTAACAGTTGTAATGGGTGAACTGAGGAGGGCTGATCTAACAGTGTCTGGCATACTGGAGGGCTAACCTAACATGTGTCTGGCATACTGGAGGGCTAACCTAACGTGTCTGGTTACTGGAGGGCTAACCTAACAGTGTCTGGTGAACTTAAGGGCTGACCTAACAGTGTCTGGTGAACTGGAGGGCTGACCTAACAGTGTCTGTTGAACTGGAGGGCTGAACTAACAGTGTCTGGTAAACTAGAGGTCTGAATTAACAATGTCTGGTAAACTTGAGGGCTGCCCTAACAGTGTGTGGTGAACTGGAAGGCTGTCCTAGATCTGGTGAACTGAGGGCCTACACTAACAGTGGTCTGGTGAACGGAGGGCTGAACTAACCGTGTCTGGTAAACTTGAGGGCTGATCTTAACAGTGTCCTGGTGAACTGGAGGCTAAACTACATGTCAGTGAACTGGGAAGGGCTCAACTAACGTGTCCTGGTGAACTGAGAGCTGAACTAACAGTGCCTGGTAACTGGAGGGCTGAACTAACGGTGTCTGGTAAGCTGGGGGCTAACCTAACTAACAGTGGTCTGTTGGACTGGAAGGGCTGAACTAACAGTGTCTGTTGAGCTGGAGGGCTGACCTAACAGTGTCTGGTAACTTGAGGGCTGACCTAACAGTGTCTGGTGAACTGGAAGGCTGACCAAACAGTGTCTGGTGAACTGGAGGGCTGAACTAACAGTGTCTTTTGAGCTGGAGGGCTGACCTAACAGTGTCTGGTAAACTTGATGGCGGAACTAACAGTGTCTGTTGAGCTGGAGGGCTGACCAAACAGTGTCTGTGTGCACTGGAGGGCTGAATAACTGTCTTGTGAACTGAGGGGCTAACTAACAGTGTTTGGTGAAACTGGAGGGCTGATAGCTTGGTCTGGTGAACTGGAGAGGCTTGAATGAACAGTGTCTGGGGAACTGGTAGGCTGAACTGAACAGAGGTCGTGACGAACTGGAGGCGTGACTACTGTATCTGGTTAACTGGAGGGCTGAGCTAACAGTGTCTGGTGAACTGAAGGGCTGACCTAATAGTGGTTGTGGAACTGGAGGACTGACCTGCTAAACTTGAACTAGTTCACCAGCCAGTGTCACCAGACACTGTTGGTAAAAGACCAGAGGTCACACCCTGCTGTGGCAGCACATAAAATATAAAAGCGGCTTGAAAATTTTGCTCTAGTGCCAAAAGGTCTAGAAGCACCCCTGTTACAGTCTATGCCATTAGGACTAGGATGCTCTATGGAGGGTTAAACTGTTTTAGAATATGCTTGTGAAAGGTTCTTATCCAGGTCCATGGCAATAATATATCTGTAATGTTCAGCTTAGAAAACTAGCGAACGTCTTAAGACCTAAACTTGAAGTCCAGATGATGTACTAAATACAACGATATGATTTAGAAATTTTCTCCCCTTCCCTCTCAGTTATGTTTTATTACCCAATCAGTCCATTTTTTGATGGTCCACTTCCCTCATGTCCCTCATCTCTTATATCTCGGGGTGGGCGTGTCGTTCCCCCCCCCACACCATAATTGTTGTATATCCGCATTCTCCCAAGGGCTCTCCCCAGCCTCAACCGCTATTTTTGATATCGTTTAAAAAAGCCCCAAAATAAAGCCCCCAAACTCTCTACTCCCCTTTTTCGTCTATCCCTTCCTTCCGAATCCCCCTCTTTCCTCCGCCCCCTATCCGCCGCGCTGTCTCCCGTCCCCTCTGCTTGCGAGAAAATCAAGTCAAGGGGCGGGCCGGCAACCGCGTCTGTGATTGGCTTGAGCCGGTCAGCCAATCAACACGCGTGGCTGCCGGCACTCATTTCGCATGTCTCGGGAGACAGAGGAGAGTCAGTAACGTTTGGGGAGTCTTTATAAAGATTAAACATATAGCGGTTTTGGGGCTGGGAGCCCAGGGAATCTTCATACATTAAAAAATGGGATTTATGCTAGGGGGGAATCCTGAGAGGGAGCGGAGGAGGGTGAGGATGGGGTGATAAGGGCTGCAGTAACAGCCTGGATGGCAAAAATCTACACTTAGGCAGTAGGAGGCCAAGCCCTATATTACTCTGCGAGCCTCCCTGTGGGCAGTTTTTGGCACTTTTTTGTGGGTGTGACTAAGGAACACTAGAGCTGCATATGGAGCGGGATTTAGGTAGGATTAAAAACTACACTACTGGTGGGACATGGTGGGGCAACATGGTGGGGCCAGTAGGTTTGGGGGGCATTCATAGTTTTTGGGGGTGGGACATGGCCCTTTAAGTAATATACTTTTTTTTGGAAAAACACACACAAAAAATGCAAACGCGATTTATAAAAGAGCGAAAAGTGGTTTTTGCGCTAAAAAGAGCAAAAGATTAGCGCGACCTGAAGGTGGTGGAAAAGTCATTGTTTGAGCGAAAAGGCATGTTTAGAGCCTGTCTGTTGGAAAAGCGATCGCGAGTAGAATGTAATATGCCTTGAAAAGGCGAACGCGCATTAGAAAGGCGATCGTGCATTAGAATGTAATATGCCTTGAAAAGGCGAACGCGCATTAGAAAGGCGATCGCCATTAGAAGGGTGAATGTGCAGTGCAAAAGAGATTGTATTCCCCATTGAGAAACTCAAAAAGATTGACTAAATAGACATGGCTGACTCTGGTTAAATGTGAGTGGCCATTTTGTAATTGACATCATTTTCTAGTGGGCTTTTCTGGTTTTCGAATTGTTTTCGCAAGGCAGTCTTCTTAGATGCGTTAAGTTTTCGCTGCGATACTTTTCGCTCTTTACGCACCCGTTCGTCTTTTTCAGATGCGAAGTGAGCGAAGTGTGTTTTTTTTCGCTTTTTTTATAATAAGGCAAAATGAAGCCCCAAATGGGCTAATTTCGCTGCGATGTACTGCGCTAATTATTTGGCGAAAAAGACAACCTTATAAATATGGCCCATTGTTATTTCAGCCCTCTAGTTTACAGACACTTTTAGTTCAGGCCTCAATTTTAACAGACATGTTAGGTCAGCCCTCCAGTTTACCAGTCACTGTTAGTTCAGCCCTCCAGTTCACCAGGCACTGTTAGGCCAGCCCTCCAGTTTACCAACCACTTTTAGGTCAGCACACCAGTTCACCAGACACTGTTAGGACAGTCTTCCAGTTCACCACACACGGTTATGTAAGTCCTCCAGTTCACCACACACTGTTAGGTCAGCCCTCCAGTTTACCAGACATTGTTATTTCAGCCCTCTAGTTTACCAGTCAATGTTAGTTCAGCCCTCCAGTTTACCAGACACAGTTAGTTCAGTCCTCCAGTTCAACAGACACTGCTAGTTCAGCCCTCCAGTTACCAGACAACTGTTAGTTCAGCCCTCCAGTTTACCAGACACTGTTAGTTCAGCCTCCAGTTCACCAGGCCTGTTAGGTAGCCTCCAGTTCACCACACACTGTTATGTCAGGCCTCCAGTTCACCAGCACTGTTAGGTTAGCCCTCCAGTTTACCAGACACTGTTAGGTCAGCCTTCCAGTTTATCAGACACTGTTAGTTAAGCCCTCCAGTTCACCATACACTGTTAATTCAGCCCTACAGTTCACCAAAAAACTGTTAGTTCAACCCTCTAGTTCACAAGACCCTGTTAGTTCAGCCCTCCAGTTCAGCAGACACTGTTAGTTCAGCCCTCCAGTTCAACAGACACGTGGTCAGCCTCCAGTGCACACACACTATTAGGTCAGCCCTCCAGTTTACCAGACACGTTAGTTCAGCCTCCATTTCTCCAAAAGAAACGGGGGGGGGGACTACAGGAGAACCATATGGAGCTGGGATGTGAGGTAAGGATTAAACTACACTACATGGTGGGGCCAGTAGTTGGGGGGATTATAGTTTTGGGGGTGGACATGCCCTTTAATATACTTTTTTGGGGGGTTCATCTTGCTTTCTTCAGCTATTCATACCTCATTTCTTATTTAGCTAGCTTAATTGCTTCCTTATACATTTTATTACACCTTTTAGAATTTATCTGTTGTATTCAATTAGATCAGTGATGCCCCAACTCTGGCTTGCAGGTTACTATGACATGCTGGTAGTCCTTGGTTGACCCGGTATACAGGACAGGAGTGTGAATGGGTCAGGTTTGGTTAGACAGCTGTGTGTTCAGGTCTGTTGAATTTTGGATGTAGGTTCGGGTCACATATTTAGAACAAACAGGCAATTCTGGGTATTTCGCTTGTACTGAAATATTGTTTTATATATTTAACAAGTGCAAAATGGACATTTTCTGCAAAACCTCTTTTTGCAGTGACCTGATTAAAACACTATCAGATGTCAGGCTGGGTACACAGGAACAGCTTTATCAGGCAAACCGATATTTATGTGTAGGTCAGTCAGCCCAAAAAACCTTTGGTGCTTTCGTTGTTTCTAGCGATTGATGTCTGTCACCTGTTCGCCCGAATCGGACATGTCAGTAAATCATCAGTGACATTTCCCAGCTACTACAGGTAGAGGTGTTAAAGAAACAGACACTATTGTATCATTGTCTGATTATGGACACAATATTTGTTATGTTTCCTGGTGTCACTCTGCTGCAACTACATCACAGGGGCTTTGCTAGTTATAATGAAAACTGCATGAAAGTGAAAACGTACTGTTACTTGTAACATTTCATGTACAACTTGATGTGTCAAAAATGTTGACTCCTGGAATATGTTTACAATACACGTCAAAAGTAGAGATGGGAGATGGTCCCGGATCTGACCTAACAGTGTCTGCTGAACTGGAGGGCTGACCTAACAGTGTCTGGTGAACTGGAAGGCTGACCTAACAGTGTATGGTGAACTGGAGGGCTGATCTAACAGTGTCTGGTATACTGGAGGGCTGACCTAACAGTGTCTGGTAAACTTGAGGGCTGACCTAACAGTGTCTGTTGAACTGGAGGGCTGAACTAACAGTGTCTGGTGAACTGGAGGGCTGAACTAACAGTGTCTGGTGAACTGGAGGGCTGAACTAACAGTGTCTGCTGAACTGGAGGGCTGACCTAACAGTGTCTGGTGAACTGGAGGGCTGAACTAACAGTGTCTGGTGAACTGGAGGGCTGGTCTAACAGTGTCTGGTGAACTTGAGGGCTGAACTAAAAGTGTCTGCTGAACTGGAGGGCTGACCTAACAGTGTCTGGTGAACTGGAGGGCTGAAATAACAGTGTCTGCTGAACTGGAGGGCTGACCTAACAGTGTCTGGTGAACTTGAGGGCTGACCTAACAGTGTCTGGTAAACTTGAGGGCTGACCTAACAGTGTCTGTTGAACTGGATGGCTAAACTAACAGTGTCTGTTGAACTGGAGGGCTGAACTAACAGTGTCTGCTGAACTGGAGGGCTGAACTAACAGTGTCTGGTGAACTGGAGGGCTGATCTAACAGTGTCTGGTGAACTGGAGGGCTGAACTAACAGTGTCTGGTGAACTGGAGGGCTGAACTAACAGTGTCTGGTGAACTGGAGGGCTGACCTTACAGTGTCTGGTGAACTGAAGGGCTGACCTAACAGTGTCTGTTGAACTGGATGGCTAAACTAACAGTGTCTGTTGAACTGGAGGGCTGAACTAACAGTGTCTGCTGAACTGGAGGGCTGAACTAACAGTGTCTGGTGAACTGGAGGGCTAAACTAACAGTGTCTGCTGAACTGGATGGCTAAACTAACAGTGTCTGGTGAACTGGATGGCTAAACTAACAGTGTCTGGTGAACTGGAGGGCTAAACTAACAGTGTCTGGTGAACTGGAGGGCTGAACTAAAAGTGTCTGGTAAACTGGAGGGCTGAACTAACAGTGTCTGAAATGTCCAGATCGGATCATTTGGATTTCGGGACTTCGGAGCCTATTTTATATAATGACTGAACGTTGGAGAATTATCGAAAAATTGTCTCAAACGTTTGATAATCCTTGAAAACACAGTCGGAAACATGATATTACTTTCCGATCATATTATCGAGGATTATCGAACATTCGAGGCTATTTTCAAGAATAGCCTTGAACATCCGATAATTATCAAAAATGGGCTCCGTAGTCCCAAAAGTATGTTCCGATCTTCGGGAATTTACCGAAATCCGTAAATCCAAAAACGGAACGAAACTTGACAGTTTCATCCATCTCTAGTCGAAAGCGTCATTTAATATTAGCCAGATTTTGAATATTAGAAGTACAGTATATTAAAGGGCATGTACAGTCAAAAAATAACTTTAGCTATAAATATTCTCCACCCCTCAAACCCCACTTTCGCATTATCAATAATTTCCAAATATGCCCCTGAAGGGACTTACTTGGCCCGGTCCCTTGCTGCCTGGGTGCCCTGCCTTCTTCTGTGTTAATCTCAAACAGGAGCAGAGGGCTTCTGCACGGACAGCCACTCTACATCATGGTCGCGGCTGTCAGGTGGGTTTAGGGTATGGAGAACATTTATACCTAAAGTTATTTTTTGACTAGACATGCCATTTAAAACCCAATGTATTTGTATCCTAGTTTGATATGTTAACGAGTAATTCTCCATCTATATTGTAGATCCTATGGATACAAAACAATGCTCACTGTTAGTTTAAAGGTACTGAGTTGTATGATTGACAGGGTATCTTAAACTGAAACCGAGTATAACATCTAGTGTCTGAGTAGGGTATTCAATGTAAAAAGTAAAGTTCCTTTAAAATTATCCATCCAGTATAGACTGAATCATGAATATAAATGTTATAATTAAGATGGTACAGTAAAAATAATATGGAATATATTGTCTGGTATTTGTGGTTTAATTGGATGTCTGCATACTTTTATTTAAAGTATATTAAAATATATTTTAGATTGCTTTCAATCAAAGAATACAATTGATATTCATTTCACCAATTGCAATGGTTTTTCATGGTTGGGATTTATTGATTCATGGCTAAGTGATCTCATTTGTAATTTTATGAAACCTGTAATTGCTCTTGTAGTTTGTTGGTTTTCCATTTATTAGATTTATGGTATTATTTATAGTAACTTATAACTAAAGGCGGAAATGATATGGATCATTTTATCAATGTAATCAATGTTATAATCGTATTTTGTAGAATGATATTTACAACATGCAATAGTATAGTATGGTAGAGTATAGTATGGTATAGTATGGTATGGTATAGTATAGTATGGTATAGTATAGTATGGTATAGTATAGTATGGTATGGTATAGTATAGTATTGTATAGTATAGTATGGTATAGTATGGTATGGTATAGTATAGTATTGTATAGTATTGTATGGTATAGTATAGTATAGTATGGTATAGTATAGTATGGTATAGTGTATTATGAGTATGGTATAGTATAGTATGGCTAGTGAGTCTGGTTATTAGTATAGTATAGTATAGTATGGTATAGTATAGTATGGTATGTTATAGTATGGTATGGTATAGTATAGTATAGTATAGCATAGTAGATAGTATAGTAGATAGTATAGTAGATGGTATAGTAGATAGTATAGTAGATGGTATAGTATAGTACAGTACAGTGTATAGTAAAGTATAATATAGTATTTGAGGTTGAATAAAGACATACGTCCATCCAGTCCAACCCATCTAGCAATATCCTCATTTCCTGCCTAACTGTTGATCCAGAGGAAGGCAAAAAAACCCCACCAAATTTATAAAGGGGGAAAAAATTCCTTCCTGACTCCAAGTGGCAATGGGAAATTTCTGTGTAAAGATATGGCCTGGGTATATGAGGTATTTATGTGGCCCCTAGGACCTCTAGAAGCAGATAGGTAACATCTGTTTCTTATTAAAGATTTGTAATGTAAAGTACAAATAAAGGAGAAAGGGTTAATAAGTGATTATAAGCCCGAGTATCAACTGGGTTAGGCTCACAACCCAGCAAATATCAGACTGAAATAACCAATAAAAAACCAGAGATACTTGGGTATCAATAAAGAGAGAGATATTCCTTTATTCATACAAATGTATACCAATATGAAACATAAAATATATACATCAATGCTAAAGTTCCTTAATAAACCAAATCCAAGTGTTCCATATGTATTAGTCCATATATATGTTTAGTCCGTGTGTTACACTATAATCCAAGTGTTCCATATGTATTAGTCCATATATATGTTTAGTCCGTGTGTTACACTATAATCCAAGTGTTGTAACCACTATACAAGTCCTTGACACTTCTAACCTCTCATATGCTGTGTACCACTGCTATAGAGCGCTGTACGCTTGGGACTGTGCTGCTGCTGTTTCCACCGGTCATCTCTCCTCTCAATAGACTGGTGATAGTACGTACATCTGGTCTCTCTGGTCACCAGCCTATTGAGAGGAGAGATGACCGGTGGAAACAGCCTCAGCAGGGGTGAGATAGTCACAAGCGTACAGTGCTATCAGGGGTGCCCCTACCATGAAGCAAACTGAAACATTTGCTCAGAGCGCGCCCCTGCGGCACACTTAATAGGCGGCAGTTAAAAAAGTCCTCCTTCCTGCAATACCGCATTTTAGCACCAGTCAAAAAATCAGTGTTAAGTCAGCCCTCCAGTTCACCAGTCATTGTAAGTAAGCCCACCACACCCACCTCCACAAGCCACGCCTACGTTCCATGATGAAGCCACGCCCGCTTCACGTGTCACCCATTTAAAAGTTGTTTCAGGTGTCAAAAACTCTAGGAACACCCCTGAGTGCTATTGATGGGTTTTTATTGGCTGTAATGTAAAGGATGGCTATAAAGGGTAATCTAAAGTCTAAAGGGAACTGTAATGTCCTCCTCTATATGTTATTGACTTGTCACCTATGATCAAGTTTAGGTATAAGAAATGCAAAGGCATAGCCACAGACTTATGGGCTGCAGCAGGTTAGTAGCAAGATTCCTCTCAACCCATCGCCCCACGCAATAGTCCCTAACCTCACTTTCTCCCTGACATAGAGCAAGGCACACCGCCCCGCACGTGGCCGTATTTACTGTAAAAGAAGCACAGTAGGAAGCATGCAGGGATTTGGATTGAAATGTTGAATGTAATGTACCTGTTGCAGACTTCCAAAGTACACAGGCCTGGTTGCACTTGTGACCTTTGTAACCCTAGTTCCTAGGCCAGTGAAGAAAGGGGTCAGACATTTTTGTTACTAGATAACCAGCACGTGTTTATATGTAGGTGCAGTCAATAAACTTCTATCAAATTTCAAGACTAGAGTGGAATCCATTCTATTACAATATGTGTCCTTATCAGGGAGGACTGACCCAGTAGGCTGAGGGGAAATTCCCCCAGGGCTGGTCTTCAATGAAAGATTTAGGCTGCCACAGAAGCTCTTAGTAAGTTACATGGTTGAAAGGCCCAATGCACACCTCTAGTTGTAACATGGGCAAGGAACAGGAAAGTCCTCCTCCTACATCAGATTGTTTACCAGTCAGCCCTCCAGTTCATTATCCAGTGTTAGTCATCCCTCCAGTTCATTAGCCAGTGTTTTCAGCCCTACAGTTCATTAACAGTGTTAGGCAGCCCTCCAGTTCTTTAGCAGTGTTAGTCAGCCCTCCAGTTCATTACCCAGTGTTAGTCAGCCCTCCAGTTCATTAACAGTGTTAGTCAGCCCTCCAGTTCATTAGCAGTGTTAGTCAGCCCTCCAGTTCATTAACAGTGTTAGTCAGCCCTCCAGTTCATTAACAGTGTTAGTCAGCCCTCCAGTTCATTAGCCAGGGTTAGGCAGCCCTCCAGTTCTTAAGCAGTGTTAGTCAGCCCTCCAGTTCATTAGCAGTGTTAGTCAGCCCTCCAGTTCATTAACAGTGTTAGTCAGCCCTCCAGTTCAGTAGCACAGTGTTAGTCGAGCCCTCCAGTCATTAGCCGTGTTAGTCAGCCCTCCAGTTCATTAACAGTGTTAGTCAGCCCTCCAGTTCATTAGCAGTGTTAGTCAGCCCTCCAGTTCATTAGTCAGTGTTGTCATCCCTCCAGCTCATTAGTCAGTGTTGTCAGCCCTTTAGATCATTAGAAAGTGTTTCAGCACTTTAGATCATTAGACAGTGTTGTCAGTCCTTAAGATCGTTAACCAGTGTTGGTCAGCCATCCAGTTCTTTAGGAACAAATTAAACTTTGGGTAAGTATAACTTGACCTAGAACATGTACCCAGGGTTAAGAACTTAGTGATTCAGGTCACCACCTGGGTACTTGTAAGGGGTAGGGGGAATAAAGGACACATTGCTATATTTCCCCCCCCCCCAGGCCAAAAGGTCCCAGTCCTCCCCTTGTCCTTACCATATATAGGTAGGTATCAAATATTAAAAGGATCAGGGACATGTGATCTCGTTGACCAAGTCACATGTCTATAATAATCCAATAGGAAATGTTCCTTTCTTTTTGATGTTTCACCTTTAATGTTTGGTGCAGGATAAATACAACACACACATTGTTAGGCTGATGTTATTGGATCTTTATAGAGAAGATTTATGTCACATTATTAATTAATGACATCATTTGCAACAGGATGGGGTTAAGGTACATGCTCCTATCCTTGATGTTGTCACGCAAAAAAGCGCACAATGTCCTCCTTTATTATAACAGATGTCTTCATTCTCAAAAAAGTACGCGTCTGTAAGAGAAAGTTCAGTTAATTATAATGACACTTTGTATAAAAATACAATGAAAATAAGTAAATACGCTAACCTGTTAATAGCCATGTTTATAAATCAGTACGTTATATAGAATGTAACGTAGGGGCGTGTTTATAAATCAGTACGTTATATAGAATGTAACGTAGGGGCGTGTTTATAAATCAGTACGTTATATAGAATGAAAGTAGGGGCGTGTTTATAATACGGCTACGATATAGAATAAAACGTAGGGCGTGTTTATAAATCAGTAGTATATAGAGAAACATAGGGGCGTGTTTTATAAATCAGTACGTTATATAGATGAAACATAGGGGAGTTTTATAAATCAGCGTTATATAGAATGTAACGTAGGGCGTGTTTATAAAATCAGTACGTTATATAGAATGAACGTAGGGGCGTGTTTAAAAATCAGTAACGTTCATTATAGAATGAAACGTAGGGGCGTGTTTATAAATCAGTACATTATATAGAATGAACGTAGGGGCGTGTTATATAATCAGTACGTTATATGAATGAAACGTAGGGGCGTGTTATAAATCATACGTTATATAGAATGAACGTAGGGGCGTGTTATATAATCAGTACGTTATATAGAATGAAACGTAGGGGGTGTTTATAAATCAGTACGTTATATAGAATGAAACGTAGGGGCGTTGTTTATTAAACAGTACGTTATATAGAATGAAAACGTAGGGCGTGTTTATATCAGTACGTTATATAGAATGAACGTAGGGGCGGGTTTATAATCAGTAGTTAATAGAATGAACGTAGGGGCGTTTGTTTATAAATCAGTACGTTATATAGAATGAAACGTAGGGGCGTGGTTATAAATCAGTACGTTATATAGAATGAACGTAGGGGCGTGTTTATAAATCAGTACGTTATATAGAATGAAAATAGGGGGCGTGTTTATAAATCAGTCGTTATATAGAATGAACGTAGGGGGTGTTTATAAATCAGTACGTATATAAGAATGAAAACGTAGGGGGGTGTTATTAAACAGTACGTTATATAGAATGTAATGTAGGGCGTGTTTATCAATCAGTACGTTATATAGAAGAAACGTAGGGGCGTGTTATAATCAGTACGTTATAGATAAAAACGTAGGGCGTGTTTATAAATCAGTACGTTATATAGAATGAAACGTAGGGCGTTGTTTATAACAGTACGTTATATAGAATGTAACGTAGGGGCGTGTTTATAAATCAGTACGTTATATAGAATGAAACGTAGGGGCGTTGTTTTAAATCGTACGTTATATAGAATGAAACGTAGGGGCGTGTTTATAAATCCGTACGTTATATAGAATGAAACGTAGGGGCGTGTTTTAAATCAGTACGTTAATAGAAATGAAACGGTAGGGGCGTGTTATAAATCAGTACGTTATTAGAATGAAAGTAGGGGCTTGTTTTATAAACAGTTCGTTATATAGAATGAAACGTAGGGGCGTTTATAAATCAGTACGTATATAGAATGAAACGTAGGGGCGTGTTTATAAATCAGTAAGTTATATAGAAGAAAACGTAGGGGCGTGTTTATAAATCAGTACGTTATATAGAATGAAACGTAGGGGCGTGTTTATAAATCAGTACGTTATATAGAATGAAACGTAGGGGCGTGTTTATAATCATACGTTATATAGAATGAAAGTAGGGGCTGTTAAATCAGTACGTTATATAGAATGAAACGTAGGGGCGGTGTTTATAAATCAGTACGTTATATAGAAGAAAGTAGGGGGGTGTTTATAAATCAGGACGTTATATAGAATGAAACGTAGGGGCGGTTTATAAATCAGTACGTTAAAATGAAACGTAGGGGCGTGTTTATAAATCAGTACGTATATAGAATGTAAGTAGGGGCGTGTTATAAATCAGTACGTTATATAGAATGTAATGTAGGGGCGTGTTGTTTTAAATCAGTACGCTTATATAGAATAAAACGTAGGGGCGTGTTTATAATCAGTACGTTTTATAGAATGTAACGTAGGGGCGTGTTAAATCTGTACGTTATATAGAATGTAACGTAGGGGCGTGTTTATAAATCAGTACTGTTATATAGAATGAAACGTAGGGCGTGTTTATAAATCAGTACGTTTATATAGAATGAAACGAGGGGCGTGTTTATAAATCAGTACGTTATAGAATGAAACGTAGGGGCGTGTTTATAATCAGTACGTATATAGCAGAACGTAGGGGCGTGTTTATAAATCAGTACGTAATAGAATGAAACGTAGGGGCGTGTTTATAATCAGTACGTTATATAGAATGAAACGTAGGGCGGGTTTATAAATCAGTACGTTATATAGAATGTAACGTAGGGGCGTGTTTATAAATCAGTACGTTATATAGAATGTAACGTAGGGGCGTGTTTATAAATCAGTACGTTATATAGAATGTAATGTAGGGGCGTGTTTATAAATCAGTACGTTATATAGAATGTAATGTAGGCGTGTTTATAAATCAGTACGTTATATAGAATAAACGTAGGGGCGTGTTTATAAATCAGTATGTTATATAGAATGAAACTAGGGGCGTGTTTATAAATCAGTACGTTATATAGAATGAAACGTAGGGGCGTGGTTTATAAATCAGTATCGTTATATAGAATGAACGTAGGGGCGTGTTTTAAATCAGTACGTTATAGAGAATGAAAGTAGGGGCGTGTTTATAAATCAGTACGTTATATAGAATGTAACGTAGGGGCGTGTTTATAAATCAGTACGTTATATAGAATGAAAGTAGGGGGCGTGTTTATAAATCAGTACGTATATAGAATGAAACGTAGGGGCGTGTTTATAAATCAGTAGTTATATAGAATGAACGTAGGGGGTGTTTAACGTAGGGGGTGTTTATAAATCAGTACGTTTATAGAATGTAACGTAGGGGCGTGTTAAAATCTGCACGTTATATAGAATGGACGTAGGGGTGTTTATAAATCAGTATGTTATATAGAATGAAACGTAGGGGCGGTTGTTTATAAATCAGTACGTTATATAGAATGAAACGTAGGGCGTGTTATAAATCAGTACGTATATAGAATGAAACGTAGGGGCGTGTTTATAATCAGTACGTTATATAGAATGAAACGTAGGGGCGTGTTTATAAATCAGTACGTTATATAGAATGAAACGTAGGGGCGTGTTTATAAATCAGTACGTTATATAGAATGAAACGGGGGTGTTTATAAACAGTACGTTATATAGAATGAAAGTAGGGGGTGTTTATAAATCAGTACGTTATATAGAATGAAACGTAGGGGCGTGTTTATAAATCAGTACGTTATATAGAATGAAACGTAGGGGCGTGGTTATAAATCAGTACGTTATATAGAATGAAACGTAGGGGCGTGTTTCTAAATCAGTACGTTATATAGAGATGAATAAGGGCTGTTTATAAATCAGTACGTTATATAGAATGAAACGTAGGGGCGTGTTTATAAATCAGTACGTTTATAGAATGAAACGTAGGGGCTGTTTAATAAATCAGTACGTATATAGAATGAAAGTAGGGGCGTGTTATAAATCAGTACGTTATAAGAATGAAACGTAGGGGCGTGTTTATAAATCAGTACGTTATATAGAATGAAACGTAGGGGCGTGTTTATAAATCAGTACGGTATATAGAATGAACGTAGGGGCGTGTTTATAAATCAGTAGTTATATAGAATGAAACGTAGGGGGTGTTAATAAACAGTACGTTATATAGAATGAAACGTAGGGGCGTGTTTATAATCAGTACGTTAATAGAATGAAACGTAGGGGCGTGTTTATAAATCAGTACGTTATATAGAATGAAACGTAGGGGCGTGTTTATAAATCAGTACGTTATATAGAATGAAACGTAGGGGCGTGTTTGTTTATAATCAGTACGTTATATAGAATGAAACGTAGGGGCGTGTTTATAAATCAGTACGTTATATAGAATGAAACGTAGGGGGTGTTTATAAATCAGTACGTTATATAGAATGTAACGTAGGGGCGTGTTTATAAATCAGTACGTTATATAGAAGTAACGTAGGGGCTGTGTTATAATCGTACGTTATAGAATGAAACGTAGGGGCGTGTTTATAAATCAGTACGTTATATAGAAGAAACGTAGGGCGTGTTTATAAATCGTATGTTAATAGAATGAAACGTAGGGGCGTGTTTATAAATCAGTATGTTATATAGAATGAAACGTAGGGGCGTGTTTATAAATCAGTACGTTATAAGAATGAAACGTAGGGGCGTGTTTATAAATCAGTACGTTATATAGAATGAAACGTAGGGGCGTGTTTTAAATCAGTACGTTATATAGAATGAAAAGTAGGGCGTGTTAAGTAGGGGCGTGTTTTATAAATCAGTACGTTAATAGAATGAAACGTAGGGGTGTTATAAATAAGTACGTATATAGAATGAAAGTAGGGGCGTGTTATAAATCAGTACGTATATAGAATGAAACGTAGGGGCTGTTTATAAATCAGTACGTTATATAGAATGAAACGTAGGGGCGTGTTATAAATCAGTACGTTATATAGAATGAAACGTAGGGGCGTGTTATAAATCAGTACGTTATATAGAATGAAACGTAGGGGCGTGTTTATAAATCAGTACGTTATATAGAATGAACGTAGGGGGGTTAAGTAGGGGCGTGTTTAAAAATCAGTACGTTTTTATAGAATGATAACGTAGGGGCGTGTTTATAAATCAGTACGTTATATAGAATGGACGTAGGGGCGTTGTTTATAAATCAGTAGTTATAAGAATGAAACGTAGGGGCGTGTTTATAAATAGTACGTTATATAGAATGAAACGTAGGGCGTTGTTTATAAATCAGTACGTTATATAGAATGAAATTAGGGGCGTGTTTATAAAACGTACGTTATATAGAATGAAACGTAGGGGCGTGTTTATAAATCAGTATGTATATAGATGAAACGTAGGGGCGTGTTTATAAATCAGTACGTTATATAGAAAGAAACGTGTGGGTGTTTATAAATCAGTACGTTATATAGAATGAAAGTAGGGGCGTGTTTATAAATCAGTACGTTATATAGAATGAAAGTAGGGGCGTGTTTATAAATCAGTACGTTATATAGAATGAAACGTAGGGGCGTGTTTATAAATCAGTCGTTATATAGAATGAAACGTAGGGGCGTGTTTATAAATCAGTACGTTATATAGAATGAAAAGTAGGGGCGTGTTTATAAATCAGTACGTTATATAGAATGAAACGTAGGGGCGTGTTTATAAATCAGTACGTTATATAGAATGAAACGTAGGGGCGTGTTTTAAATCAGTACGTTATATAGAATGAAACGTAGGGGCGTTGTTTATAAATCAGTACGGTATATAGAATGAAACGTAAGGGCGTGTTTATAAATCAGTACGTTATATAGAATGAAACGTAGGGGCGTGTTTATAAATCAGTACGTTATATAGAATGAAACGTAGGGGCGTGTTAATAAATCAGTAAGTATATAGAATGAAACGTAGGGGGTTGTTATAAATCAGTCGTTATATAGAATGAAAAGTAGGGGCGTGTTTATAAATCAGTACGTTATATAGAATGAAACGTTGGGGCGTGTTTATAAATCAGTACGTTATATAGAATGAAACGTAGGGGCGTGTTTATAAATCAGTACGTTATATAGAATGAAACGTAGGGGCGTGTTAAAAATCAGTACGTTTTATAGAAGAAACGTAGGGGCGTGTTTATAAATCAGTACGTTATATAGAATGAAACGTAGGGGCGGTTTATAAATCAGTACGTTTTATAGAATGAAACGTAGGGGCGTGTTTATAAATCAGTACGTTATATAGAATGAAACGTAGGGGCGTGTTTATAAATCAGTAGTTATATAGAATGAAACGTAGGGCGTGGTTTATAAATCAGTACGTTATATAGAATGAAACGTAGGGCGGGTTTATAAATCAGTACGTTATATAGAATGTAACGTAGGGGCGTGTTTATAAATCAGTACGTTATATAGAATGTAACGTAGGGGCGTGTTTATAAATCAGTAGTTATATAGAATGAACGTAGGGGCGTGTTTATAAATCAGTACGTTATAAGAATGAAACGTAGGGGGTGTTTATAAATCAGTAGTTGTTAGATAGATGAAACGTAGGGGCGTGTTTTAAATCAGTATTTATATAGAATGAAACGTAGGGGCGTGTTTATAAATCAGTACGTTATATAGAATGAAACGTAGGGGGCGTGTTTATAAATCAGTACGTTATATAGAATGAAACGTAGGGGCGTGTTTATAAATCAGTACGTTATATAGAATGAAACGTAGGGGCGTGTTTAACGTAGGGGCGTGTTTATAAATCAGTACGTTTTATAGAATGTAACGTAGGGGGTCGTGTTATAAATAGTACGTTATATAGAATGAAACGTAGGGGCGTGTTTATAAATCAGTACGTTATATAGAATGAAACGTTGGGGCGTGTTTTAAAACAGTACGTTATATAGAATGAAACGTAGGGGCGTGTTTATAAATCAGTACGTTATATAGAATGAAAGTAGGGGGCGTGTTTATAAATCAGTACGTTATATAGAATGAAACGTAGGGGCGTGTTATAAATCAGTACGTTATATAGAATGAAACGTAGGGGCGTGTTTAACGTAGGGGCGTGTTTAAAAATCAGTACGTTTTATAGAATGTAACGTAGGGGCGTGTTTATAAATCAGTACGTTATATAGAATGTAACGTAGGGGCGTGTTTATAAATCAGTATGTTATATAGAATGAAACGTAGGGGCGTGTTTATAAATCAGTACGTTATATAGAATGAAACGTAGTGGCGTGTTTATAAATCAGTACGTTATATAGAATGAAATGTAGGGGCGTGGTTTATAATCAGTACGTTATATAGAATGAAACGTAGGGGCGTGTTTATAAATCAGTACGTTATATAGAATGAAACGTAGGGGCGTGTTATAAATCAGTACGTTATATAGAATGAAACGTAGGGGCGTGTTTATAAATCAGTACGTTATATAGAATGAAACGTAGGGGCGTGTTCATAAATCAGTACGTTATATAGAATGAAACGTAGGGGCGTGTTATAAATCAGTACGTTATATAGAATGAAACGTAGGGGCGTGTTTATAAATCAGTACGTTATATAGAATGAAACGTAGGGGCGTGTTTATAAATCAGTACGTTATATAGAATGAAACATAGGGGCGTGTTTATAAATCAGTACGTTATATAGATGAAACGTAGGGGCGTGTTTATAAATCAGTACGTTATATAGAATGAAACGTAGGGGCGTGTTTATAAATCAGTACGTTATATAGAATGAAACGTAGGGGCGTGTTTATAAATCAGTACGTTATATAGAATGAAACGTAGGGGCGTGTTTATAAATCAGTACGTTATATAGAATGAAACGTAGGGGCGTGTAATAAATCAGTACGTTATATAGAATGAAACGTAGGGGCGGTGTTATAAATCAGTACGTTATATAGAATGAAACGTAGGGGCGTGTTTATAAATCAGTACGTTATATAGAATGAAACGTAGGGGCGTGTTTATAAATCAGTACGTTATATAGAATGAAACGTAGGGGCGTGTTTATAAATCAGTACGTTATATAGAATGTAATGTAGGGGCGTGTTTATAAATCGTCCTGTTGCTATATCGATTATATTGATTCTTTCTTTAGCCCTTTGGTGACCCTAATAGGCAGGGTTCTTTTATGCTTGGTGCAGGGTTACCAGTCCCTACCTTGGGAATAACCCCATGTTCTAGATAGAGTACAGGATCTGACTGTATCATATAAACATATTCCTCTCTATATACATCCATACCCCATGTGAAAGGGATAGCTTTGTCTAGCGGGTTATTGGTGAAACATTGTATTTATAGATAAGCGGGACTGCCATGGGTTCCTATAGTGCCCTACCATATACCAATGCATTATTATGTATTTATAGGTAAGCGGGACTGCCAGGGTTCTATAGTGCCCTACCATATACCAATGCATTATTATGTATTTATAGGTAAGCGGGACTGCCATGGGTTCCTATAGTGCCCTACCATATACCAATGCATTATTATGTATTTATAGGTAAGCGGGACTGCCATGGGTTCCTATAGTGCCCTACCATATACCAATGCATTGTCTTGTCTGGATATTTCAGATGATGCCTTCCAAGTGTGGAAGAGTTCCATACAAAGATTTATAATATACATCCTAACGTAATATATACCCTTATCATTATTTTACCAAACAGATATAGATTAAAGGGCATGACCACCCCCAAAACACTGTGTAGAGTTAAAAAAAAAGCCTTAACTTACATCTCTACCCCTTATGGTTCTCCTGCAGTCTGTTCAAAGTCCCAGACAGTGAAGAGTAGGAGCAATCAGTATTTCATCTTGTCCCTACTTCTTCCTTGTCCTCTGGGAAGTTTCTGGCATGGGCAGGGGAGCCCTCCCCCCTCCCTCTGGATCCATCTTTGCTGCTTGGTGCCCTACCTATAAAACCTTTTTCTGTAGTGGAGGGCACCCTAGTCCACCCCACACCCACCAAGTTTGTTTTAAAAAAGCATGTCTGCCAGCAGAAGGCCGTTAATAGACTCCCAGGGGAGCGATGGACAGTAAGTACATTTCTGATGCTTTTTTTACCAAACAAACTTGACGTTTGGAGGTTGCCCAGGGTGCCCTATAGTGTATGAAACATTTTACTACCCTTTATAGGGCATGTTCACCCCCCAAAAGAACTTTAGGGGCAAAGTAGGTAACCCCCTACCCACATCCCAACCGCCGTAATATTTCTTTAAAAACAATCCCAGATTTCTACTTACACAGCCTTGTCTCCTGTGGTGATCTGATCCACCCTCTTGCTTGCCAGCAGGGGCCAGCCATCAGCCACGTCTGTGATGGGCAGAGAGGCAGCCAATCACAGACATGGCTGACGTCACTGGAAACACAGCGGGAGAGAAGGCTCTGTAGGTACGGATCTGGGGGGATTTTTTTAAGAAATATTGCTGTGGTTAGCGGCAGGCTGGGGTTACCTACATTACATCCAGACGATTTCACGCTAGGTGCAACGATGGCTGAGGATGGAACCGGATGGTGAGAACGAGGAATCAGCATGGAACGGATGGCTCACAGGCAGCTTGGAGTGTTCAGTTTCCTTGACTTTGAAAAGGCCTAGCTGGAGAACCATAAGGAGCAGAGATGTAAGGTAAGGTTTATTTTAATCTACAGAGTGGGGGCAGTAAACCAAATTATAGTTTGGGGGTGGACGTGCCCTTTAATACTACTGATAGGAACATTTGTGTATTCTATCATGGCTTTAACCTAACCAAAGTGCAAACAATCCATCCCCATTATTCAATTTACTAGAGTGAATCTGGCCAATGAGGGGACATGCTGTATATAAAAAACTACAATTAGTAGTTACCCATGTAATATCTTAGATCCAGCGTCAATTAAGGATTCAATAAAATGAAGAGACACAAAGTAGAGCGAATCCCCCTGGACAGTAAGGATGTAATAGAATAGCGGAAATACTGAAATATCCTTGGAGATTCCCAGTCATTATCTACATGATATATAATGGAATTGAAAGGAAGTTGTATGTTTGCCCATTACATTTAGTGAGGTGGTATTTTGTGGTTTATTGGTATATTTCCCTTTAGGCACCTACCATGTAACTTACTAGGGGCGGAACATATAGAATGTCTGTTCCAACGCAATAAGAGGACAAATTATAATTTAATTACAGCTGCTGTATCAACCACACTATGGGTTCTTACCAACATTCATGGTGGCGATGGATAAAAGAAGAACAAGGAACAGAAGGAAGTGGATCCGCATGGCAGCTCCAGCAATTCAAGTGCGTTCTGATCTGGTTTGTGGGTGAGAAATTCAGAATGTGTGAAACACATTAACACAAATATATTAATTGTATGTGATCATGTGACACACACACATACGTATATGAATCTGTTATCAGGGGCTTCTGTAGGGTTTTTGCCATCTGAGCCAAACTTTTAAATGCCGCCTCTATGTGCCACTAGGCGCCATGAAATGGGCCACTACAACCAGGGTTAAATGTGCATGGCTTCCAGGAATGGGCGTGGTTACATTTTTGGTCTTTTTAAACTTCAGGGCAGTATTTATTCAGTTCCTAAAAAAGACATTTACCCACACCATAATTCCTGTAGAATAATAGATTCCCAATAGATTTGTAAGCCTGCCACCGTGTCAAAGTAGATTCCTTCAGAAGGGCCCTATCTAACCTAACCAAGTTGCCCTCATGCCCAGCTCACACAGATAGGTACATATAAGTTGCCCTCATGCCCAGCTCACACAGATAGGTACATATAAGTTGCCCTCATGCCCAGCTCACACAGATAGGTACATATAAGATGCCCTTGTGCCCAGCTCACACAGATAGGTACATATAAGATGCCCTTGTGCCCAGCTCACACAGATTGGTACATATAAGATGCCCTTGTGCCCAGCTCACCAGATTGGTACATATAAGATGCCCTTGTGCCCAGCTCACACAGATAGGTACATATAACACGTCCTATTGCCCAGATCAATTGCACTGGTATCATATAAAATGCCCTAATGCCCAGACCACACTATAGACACATATAACATGCCCTAATGCCCGGACCACACTATAGACACATATAACATGCCCTAATGCCCAACCACACATATAGACACATATAACATCGCCTAATGCCCAGACGACACATATAGACACATATAACATGCCCTAATGCCCAGACCACACATATAGACACATATAACATGCCCTAATGCCCAGACCACCACATATAGACACTATACAATGCCCTAATCCCAACGACACATATAGACACATATACATGCCTCAATGCCCAGACCACACATATAGACACATATAACATGCCCTAATGCCAAGATCACACAGATAGATACATATAAGATGCCATAATGCCCAGATTACACAGACTGTCACATATGACTAGAGATGTCCGAACTTTGCAAAATCCGGTCCGCTCCAGGATCCGCCAATCTTCGAGAAAATTCGAAAATCCGCGAGCGGACCCATTAAAACCTATTAAAATGAAAGATTCTTCGAAAATACGAGAAATACGAAGATTCTTCGAAAATACGGACCCGAACATGTGGCTTGCTCCTTCCCAAAATGGGAAAAATCTGCGAAATTTTCAATTTACGAGGATTTCTCGTATTTTCCCGTACTTTCGAAAACGCGGTTCGGAAAAGTTCGGAAGCCGGAAAACCCGCGATATCCGCCATTCGCAAACGAGGTAAATCCGCAGCGGATCCGGGTTCGGATCCGCGAACTGGGCCATCACTACATATGACACTTAGACTGTCACATATGGCCACTGAGCCTATGACGATCAGAGCAGGGCCTGCATAAAGGCGGCAGTTAGTGCAGAGCTAATGGGAAAATTGTGGGTCCGCAAGCTTACACACGCTAACAAACCCATGATTTTATTTTCCTTCTGCTCTGCCTGACGCTTTTCTAAAAAAATAAAAAATTGCAGTGAGCTCTTCCTGCCGCCTCTCTGATATTTAGCAGAGGTGCTACCCTGTGCATTTTGCTCATATTGCTTCATTAGAGAGACGCCCCTGTCTTTTATATAAGGATACAATGTGTCTTTATCTCTAACTAACACATCCTAGTTATATCACAATAAACACTTCACCCTGAATAGTAATGGGAACAAAGTACAAACATCTGGTTCTTTCGGACGTTGTTTTGGCACATAAATCATTGCACTGTATAAAGAATAACAGCACAATTGCTTCTGTGTATATACAGTCTATATAACCAATCTATATATCAGTCTATATAACAATCTATATAACAGTCTATATAACAATCTATATAACAATCTATATAACAATCTATATAACAATCTATATAACAATGTATATAACAATCTATATAACAATCTATATAACAGTCCTATATAACAATCTATATACAATCTATATAACAATCTATAAACATCTTCATATAATCATATAACAATCTATATAACAATCTATATAACAATCTATATAACAATCTATATAACAATGTAACAATCTATATAACAATCTATATAACAATCTATATAACAATCTATATAACAATCTATATACACACTATATAACAATCTATATAAACAAGTAACTCTAAACAATCTTATACAATCTATATAACATTACATCTATATACAAATTTAACAATATCTATATAACAATCTATATACAATCTATATACAATGTAACAACTATATAACACATCTATATAACAATCTATATAACACTGTAACAATCTATATAAACAATCTATATAACTCTATATAACAGTCTATATAACAATCTATATAACAATCTATATAACAATCTATATAACATGACTCTATATAATCTACAAACATGTAACAATCTTTACAAATCTATATAACATATATACAATCTATATAACAATCTATATAACAATGTATATAACAATCTATATACATCTTAACATCTATTGTAACAATCTAGTAATACAATTACTTATATAACATCTATATAACAATGTAACAATCTATATAACAACTATAACAATTAATACAATCTATACAATGTACAATCTATATAACAATCTATATAAACTACATACCACATATAACAATCTATATAACAATCTATATAACAATCTATATAACAATCAATAACAAAAATGTAACAATCTATATAACAATCTAATAACATTAACAATCTATATAACAATGTAACAATCTATATAACAATCTATATAACAATTATATACAATCTATATAACAATCTATATAACAATGTAACAATCTATATAACAATGTAACAATGTACATCTATATAACAATCTATATAACAATCTATATAACAATCTATATAACAATGTATATAACAATCTATATAACAATCTATATAACAAACTAATCACAATCTATATAACAATGTAACATCTATTAACATGTACAAATCTATATAACAGTCTATAACATGTAACAATCTATAATAACAATGTTAAAATCTATATACAATCTATATACAACATATAAAGTCTATATAACAATCTATATAACAATCTATATACACAATCTATATAACAATCTATATAACAATCTATATAACAATCTTATACATCTAACATCTATATAACATCTATAAACAACATATAATCTAATAACATCTATATAACAATGTACAATCTATATCACAATCTATATAACAATACACTCTATATAACAATGTAACAATCTATTAACATCTATATAACAATCTATATAACAATCTATAATAACAATCTATATCACAGGTAACAATCTAATAACAATCTATATAAACAATCTATATAACAATCTATATCCAATCTATATAACAATAACATCATATAAACAATCTATATAACAATCTATATAATCTATATCAACACTATTAATCTATATCAATCTATATACAATGTAACCATCATATAACATCTATATAACAATCTATATACAACACATCTATATAACAATCTATATAACAATCTATATAACATCTATATACAATGTAACATCTATATAACAATCTATATAACAATGTAACAATCTATATAACAATCTATATAAACAATATAACAATCTATAAACAATCTATATAACAAGTACACATCTAATATAACAATCTTATACAATGTAACTCTAATAACAATCTATATAACATGTACCATCTATATACATCTATCTAACTATATACTCATATAACAATGTAACAATCTAAAACAATATAACAATCTATATAACATCTATATAACATCTATATAACAGTCTATATAACAATCTATATAACAATCTTATAACAATCTAATATAACAGTCATATAACAATCTATATACAATCTATATAACACTGTAACAATCTATCTATACAACTATATAACAATCTTATAACATCTATATAACAATCTATATAACAATGTAACAATCTATATAACAATCATATACAATTATAACAATCTATATACAACATATTAACAATCTATATAACAATCTATATAACAATCTATATAACAATCTATATACACATGTAACATCTATATAACAATCTTATAATCTATATTAACATCTATATACCAATCTATTAACAATGTACAATCTATATAACAATCTATATAACAATCTATATAACATCTATATAACATGTAACATCTATATAACAATCTATAAACAATCTATAACAATCTATATACACATCTAATAACAATCTATATAACCATAACTCTATATAACAATCTATATAACAATGTACAATCATAACATCTATAAACAAATAACATCTATTACAATCTATATAACAATGTAACAACTCTATATAACAATCTATATAACAATGTAACAATCTATTAACAATCTATATACACTATATAACAATCTCATATACAATCTATATACCTCTATATAACAATCTATATATACAATCTATATAACAATGTAACAATCTTATAACAATCTATATAACATGTAACAATCTATATAACAATCTATATCAACATATAACCATCTATATACAATCTATATAACAATGTAACAATCTTATATACAATCTATATACAATGTCACAATCTATATAACAATCTATATAAACGTAACAATCTATATAACATACTATATACAATGTACATCTATACAATCTATATAACAATCTTATAACAATTGTAACAATCTATATAACAATCTATATAAACCACTGTAACAATCTATATAACACTCTAATAACAATTAACAATCTATATCAATCTATATAACAATTAACAATCTATATAACATCTATATAACATCTATATAACAATCTAAAACAATCTATATAACAATTAATATCTTTATAACATCTATATACATCTTATAACATCTTCATACCTCTATATACAATGTACAATCTATATCCAATCTATTAACATCTATATAAAACAATGTAACATTTATAACAAGCTATATACAATCTTATACAATGTACAATCTATATAACATTAAAAATGTTAACATCTAATAACATCTATATACAATCTACACTGTAACAATCTATCTAACATCTAATACAATTAAACAAATCTAATATAACAATCTATATAACAATGTAACAATCTATATAACAATCTATATAACAATTAACATCTATATAACAATCTATATAACATGTAAACAATCTATATAACAACTATATAACAATGTAAATCTATAAACAATCTATCTACAATCTATATAACAACTCTATATAACATCTATATACCAATCTATATAACAATCTACATTAACAATGTATAACAGATCTATATAACATCTATACTAACAATGTACAATCTATAAACAATCTATATAACACTTAACAATCTATATAACAATCTATAACAATCTTATAACAATCTATATAACAATCTATCTAACATTCTATAATGTACAATCTATATACAATCTATATCACATATTAACATCTATATAACAATCTATATACAATGCAACAATCTATATAACATCTATCATACACAATACTATATAACAATCTATATAACATCTATATAACAATCTATATACAATCTATATAACAATGTAACAATCTATATCAATGTATAACAATGTATATAACGTATAATAACAATCATAAACAATGTATATAACAATCTATATAACAATCTATATAACAATGTAACATCTATATAACAATCTATATCATACCTTAACAATCTATATACCCTCTATATAACAATCTATTAACAATCTATATAACAATCTATATACAATGTATTACACTCTATATAACATCTATCATAACAATCATATAACCAATCTATATAACAATGTAACAGTCTATAGTACAATCTATATAACAATGTAACAATCTATATAACAATCTATATAACAATCTATATAACAATCTAAATCATCAATAACAATCTATATAATCAAATCATATAACATGTATATAACATGTAACAATCTATATACACAATCTATATACAATCTTATATAACAATCTATATCATGTAACATCTTATAAACATCTATATAAACAATCTATATAATCTCATACAAATTACCATCTATATACAATTACAATCTATATAACAATCTATATACAATGTACAATCTATATAAACAATCTATATAAAAAATCTATATAACAATGTAACAATCTATATAATAACACATCTATATAACAATGTCACAATCTAATAACAATCTATACAATCTATATAACAATGTACAATCTATAACAATCTAACAATTAACAATCTATAACAAATCTATATAACATCTATATAACAATCTATCTAACAACATCTATACATCAATATATACAATCTATATAACAATCTATATAACATCTATATAACATCTAGTATAACATCTATATAACAATATAACAATCTATATAACAATCTATATAACAATCTATTACAATTCTCATATACAATTAACATCTATATAACATCTATATAAAATCTATATAATATAACATATACAAACTATCTAACATCTAATATAACAATCTATATAACAGTCTATATAACAATGTCTATATAACAATATATACAATCTATATAACAATCTATATAACAATGTAACCAATCTATAGAACAATGTAACAATCTATATAACAATCTCTATAACAATCTATATAACAATCTAATATATCATACAATCTATATAACAATGTAACATCTATATAACAATCTATATAACAAGTAAACAATCTATAAACAATCTATATAACAATCTATATAACATGTCACATCTATATAACAATCTATATACCAATCTATATAACAAGTCTATATAACAATCTATATAACAATCTATAATCTATAACAATGCAACAATCTATATACACCTCTATATAACAATCTATAACAATCATTACTACTCTATATAACATCTATAACATCGATAACAATCTAATAACAATGTACAATCTAATAACAATGTATATACAATCTATATAACTCTATAACAACTCTATATAACTTAAACATCTATATAACAATCTTATACAATCTATATAACATGATAACAATGTAACAATCTATTAACATCTATATCAATCTATATAACATCTCTATTACATCTATATACAATCTAACATCTATATACCATCTATATAACAATCTATATAACATTCACAATCCTATATACACTGTAACAATCTATATCAATCTATATCTATATAACAACTATTACATCTATAATCCATGTAACAATCTATATAACAATCTATATACCATTAACAATCTATATAACAATCTATATAAACAATGTACAATCTATATAACAATCCTATATAACCATCTATATAACATCTATTAACAATCTCTTAACAATGTATACAATCTATATAACATATATAACTAACAACATGTAAAAACATCTAATAAATCTAATATACAATCTTATACAATCTATATACATTAACAATCTATCCTAACATCTATATAACAATCTATATAACATCTAACATCTAATAACAATCTATCTAACAATGTAACATCTATATAAACAATGTAACACTCTATTACACTCTATAACAATGTAACAATCTATATACAATCTCATCTAACAATCTATATACAATCTATATAACAATCTATATAACAATGTAACAATCTATTCAAAATCTATAATAACAATCTATATAATTAACAATCTATATAACAATCTATATAACAATCTATATAACAATCTAGATAAACAAATCTATATAACCATCAATCTATATCAACAATCTATATTAACAATCTATATAACAATTACCATCTATAAACAATCTCATATACCATCTCTATACATACTATATAACAATCCTATATACAATTAAAACATCTTATACAATCTATATAACTCTATATAACAATGCTATAATTAAACACTATATAACAATCTTATATATAACAAATGTAACAATCTATATACAATGTAACATCTATATAACATCTATATAACAATCTATATAACAATCTATATAACAATCTATATAAACATCTATATACAATCTATATAACTCAATCTAACAATTAACAACTATAAACAATCTAACATCTATATAACAATCTATATAAACAATCTATAAATAACAATCTATATAACAAATCTATATAACATCTATCATCTATATAACATCTATATAACAATATACAATCTATAGACAATTCTATATAACAATCTATATAACAATCTATATAACAATCATATATAACAATCTTTAACAATTATAACAATCTCTATAACAATGTAACAATCTATCTACCTTATACACTGTACAATCTATATACACATTGTAACAATCTATATAACACTCGACTATAACAATCTATATAACAATCTATAACAATCTAAATAACATGTAACAATCATATAACAATCTATATACAATCTATAAACCTCGATATAACAATGTAACAATCTATTAACCATCTATATAAACCAATCTATATAACAATGTACATCTATATAACATATTAACCAATCTAATAACTAACAATCTATATAACAATCTATATAACAATCTATATAACAATGTAACAATCTATAAACATCAACATCAATCAGATAACAATGTAACACTCTATATAACAATCTATATACACAATGTAACAACTATATAACAAGCTATATACAATCTAAATACAAATCTATAAACAATCTATAATAACAATCTATATAACCATTAACTCTATATAACCATCTATATAACAATCTAATATAACCAATGTAACAATCTATATACAATCTATATAAACTCTTATAACAATCTATATAACAATCTAATATACAATTTACACTATATAACATCTATTCGTACAATCTATATAACAATCTATATAACAATCTATATCAACATGTAACAATCTATATAACAATCTATATAACAATCTATATACAATCTATATACCAATCTATATAACAATGTACCAATCTATATAACATCATATAACAATCTCATACAATCTATATAACAATCTCTATAAACATGTACACAATCTATATCAACAATTCTATATACAATACATATATAACAATGTAACAAATCTATATAACATGTAACAATCTATATAACAATCTATTACACAATGTACAATCTATAACAATTAACATCTATATAACAATGTAACAATCATATAACACTATATAACAAATAACAATCTATATAAAATCTATATAACAATGTTTAACAATCTATATAACAATCTATATAACAATCTATATACAATCTATATAACAATGTCAATCTATATAACATCTCTATAACATCTATAATAACAATCTATATCCAAGTAACAATCTATATAACAATGACAATCATATAAACAATCTATATAACAATGTACCATCTATATAACAATGTAACAATCTATATAACAATCTATATAACAATTACAATCTATATACTCTATATAACAATGTAACAATCTATATAACAATCTATACCAATCTATATAAACAATCTATATAACATTACAATCTCTATCAATCTAATATAACACATCTATATAAACAATCTATATAACAATGTATACAATCTATATAACCATCTATAATAACAATCTATATAACAATCTATATAAAATTATACAATCTATAACTCTAACAATCTATATACAATCAATCTATATAACAGTCTATAAAGTAACAATCTATATAACTGTAACATCTATGTACAATCTATATACAATTAACAATCCTATATCACAATGTACACATCTATATACAATCTATATACACAATCTATATAACAATCTATATCACATCTCTATACAATGTAACATCTATATAACATATATAATAACAATTCTAACAATCATATAAACAATGTAACAATCTATATAACAATGTACATTATATAACAATCTATATAACATCTTATAACAATCTATATAACAATCTCTATAACAATTAACAATCTATATAACAATCTATATAACAATGTAAAACATCTATACTAACATCTATATACACTCTATATACACAATCTCATATAACAATCTATATAACAATTATACACTCTATATAAATAACAATGTAACAATCTATTACATAAAACAATGTCAATCTATATAACAATGTAACAATTATATAACACATCTATATACAATCTATACCAATCTATATACAATCTCATCTAACAATCTTAACAATCGATATAACAATCTATATAACCATCTATATAACAATCTATATCAACAATCTATATAACAATGTAACAATCTATAAACACTCTATTAACAATCTATTAACATTAAACTTATTAACATACAATAAAAACAATCTATATAACAATCTATATCAACTCTATATACAATTAACAATCTATATAACAATCTAATATACAATGTACCAATCTATATAACAATCTATATAACATCAATCTATATAACAATCTATATAACAATGTAAATCTATATAACAATCTTATATACAATGTTAACAATTCTATATAAAATCTATATAACAAGTATATCACATCTATATAACAATGCTAACAATCTATCATAAACATCTATTAACAATCTATATACATCTATAAACAATGTAACAATCTATAAAATCTATATAACAATCTCATCATAACAATTCACATATATAACATGTAACAATCTATATACCAATGTAACAAATCTAATAACCAATCTATATACCAATGTAACAATCTATATAACAATCTATATAAACATCTAATAAACATCTATATAACAATCTATATAACAATCTATATAAAATTAAACATCTATATAACAATCTATATAACAATCTATATACAATCTATATAACAATCTATATAACAATGCTAACAATCTATATAACAATCTATATAACATCTATATACCAATCTATATAACAATGTAAAAATCTAATACTAACTCTATATAACAATGTAACAATCTATATACCATTACAATCTATAAATCTATAACAATCTATATACAAACAATCTATATAACATGAAACAATCTATAATAACAATTATATAAACAATATCACAATTATATCAATGTAACAATCTATATACAATCTATATACAATCTTATAACAATCTATATAACATCTATATACAATTTAACAATCATCAAACAATCTATATAACAATGTAACCATCTATATAACAATCTATATACAATCAATCTATATAACCAACAATCTTATAACAATCTTATAAACATGCTCTAATAACATGTACATCTAGTATAACAAGTAACAATCTATAGAACAATCTTATAACAGTAACAATCTATATACACATTAACATCTATACTATATAAACAATCATTAACAATCTAATATAACAATCTCATAACAATGTAAATCTATTAACAATCTATATAACAATCTATATACATCTCTATATAACAATTAACAATCTATATAACAATCTATATAACAATCTATATAACAATTAACAATCTATATAACAATGTCACACATCTATATAACATCTATAAACAATCTATATAACATCTATATAACAATGTATATAACAATCTATATAACAATGTATTCTAATAACAACTATATACACAATTAACAATCTATAGACCATCTATATAACAATCTCATATAACAATCTATATATAACAATCTAATATAACAATCTATATAACAATGTCAACAATCTATATAACAATCTATATAACAATCTTATAGTAACAATGTAACAATCTATATACAATCTATATAACAACTATATAACAATCTATATAACAATCTATATAACAATGTAACAATCTATATAACATCTATAACACTCTCTATAACATCTAGAATAAACAATCTATATAACAATGTAACACTCTATTAACAATCTATATAACAATCTATAAAACAATCTATATCAACTCTATAACAATGTCACAATCTATATAACATCTATAATACATCCTATATAACAAATCTATATACAATCTATATACATATGTAACAATCTATATAACAATCTATATAAACAATCTATAATAACACTGTAACAATCTATATAACAATGTAAACAATCTTATCACAATCTCATAAAATATACAATTAACAATCTATATACAATGTAACTCATAACAAAATGTAACATCTAATATAACATCTATATAACAAGCTAAACACTCTATACATCTATAAATCAAAATGTACCAATCTATATAACCATCTATAACAATCTATATAACTCTATATAACAATCTATATAACAATGTAACAATCATATCACAATTATCATCTCTATAACAATGTAACATCTATATAACATCTATAAATCTATCATACGTATCAAACTTCAAAATAACAATCTATATAACAATCTATATCAATCAATGTAACAATCTATATAACAATCTATATAACAATGTAACAATCTATATACACAATCTATATAACAATCTATATAACAATCTATATAACAATCTATATAACAATGTAACAATCTATATACAATCTATTAACAATCTATATAACAATCTATTACATCATATAAACAATCATATACAATCTATAATAACATCTTATAACAAGGTAACCTAAATCTATATAACAATCTATATAACAATGTAACAATCTATATAACAATGTAACAATCTATATAACATATAATCAATCATATAACAATTAACAATCTATATACCATGTAACATCTATATAGCAATGTAACAGTCTAGATTACAATCTATATAACACTATAACATCTATATAACAATGTATATATACAATGTAACAATCTATATAACACATCTATAAAACACATCTATATAACAGTCATATATAACACATGTCAATCTATATAACAATCTATATAAACATGGTACAATCCATATAACATCTATGACTAACACATGTAACAATCATATATAACAATCTATATAACACAATCTATAAATAACAATTCTATTATAACAATCTATATAACATTAACAATCTATATAACAATGTAACAATCTATATAACAATTCTATATACCAACTAGTATAACAATCTATATACAATCTATATAACATGTAACAATCATATAACCGTCTATCTAACAATGTAACAATCTATATAACATCTATAATAACAATCTAATAACACTAATAATAACAGTCTTATATCACAATTACATCTATATAAAAGCTATATTAACAGTACTATTATACAATAACACAATCCTATATACAATCGACAATCATACACAATGAATACTCTATAACGATGTGAACATCTATCACAATGTAACAATCTAATAAAATTAAAACCATCTGATATAACAATGAACAACTATATGAAGCCACTCTATACCAGATGTCCAACATCGTATATGAACAATCTACAATCAAACAATGTAACACCTATATAAAATCTCATATAACATGTACAATCATATAACATTATTAACAACTGTAACAATCATATAACAATCGTACATATAACAATGTAACAATCTCTATACACAATGTAAAATCTATATAACAACTAATACATGTACATCTTATACAATGTAACAATCTATAAACAAGACTCTATATAATTCTATATAACATCTATATAACAATCTATTAACAATCTTAATACCAATGTAACAATCTATATACAATGTACCCAATCTATTAACATTTACAGTCTATAATAACATCTATAAAACAATTCAACACTCTATTAACATGTAACAATCTATATAACATCTCTATACATGTAACATCTATATAACGAATCTATATAACATGTAAACAATTATATACATCTATATAACAATGTACACAATCTATATAACTGTAACAATCTATATAACATCTATATAACACTCTATATAACAATGTAACAATCTCTATATCACAATGTCAATCTATAGGAAACAATCTATATCCAATCTATATAACAATCTAATAACCGTCTATATCAAGATGTAAACATCTATATAACAATGTAACAGTTATTACCAATCTATATCAATGTAACAATCTTTTCCAATTGTAACCATCTATAAACAGTCTATTATACACTGTACCAACTATATAAACATCTTATAACAATGTAACAATCTATAACCAATCTAACTATATACAATGTCACTCTATATAACAATCTAATATAACTGTAACAATCCTATATAACATGTAACATCTATATAACAATGTACAGTCTATATACAATCTATATCACACTGACAATCTCTATAAACTTAACAGCCTAATAACAACTATATAACAATCTAATAACCATGTAAATCTATATACAATGTAACAATCTATTGTAACAATCTATATAAGCATGTCACAATCTATATAACAATCTTATATAACCATGTAACATCATATATACGAAGTCTATGGACAACAGTATATATAACAATGTACCAATATATATAACAGTCTATGAACGGTCTACATTACAGTCTATCAAACAATCTATATAACAATCTATATAACAATGTAACAACCTATATAACAATGTAACAATCTATTAACCTCTATATCCAATGTAACATCTAATAACATGTATCAACCTATATAACAGTCTTATAACATCCTAATCAAACAATGTAGGTCTGTAAACAATAACACTCTATAAACAATGTAACAATCCTATAATACAGTCTTTGGAACCGTCTATCACCAATGTAAACATATATATAACAGTCTATGGACGGTTACATTAGTCCAAATATCATAAATCTATATAACAATGTACATCTATATACCCATGTAGCAACCTATATACGTCTATCAAAATCATATTTACGGTAACAATGTACAAATCCTATATAACAATTACCATCGATATACACATGTAACAATCTATATAACAGTCTATATAACGATCCTATCCAAACAATCTATATAACAGGTAAAACAACCTCTAGACATCTATATAACATGTAACATCTTATATAACCATCACAAAGCCTCTATAAACAGTCTATCATCGATATACCATGTACAGTACTATTAACATAAATCTATATACAATTTGTTTTTTAACAATCCTATACAATACAATGTCAATACTCTAAATAACAATGTGACAACCTATACACAATTACAATCTAAATAATAATGTAACAATCTACATATCTATATAACAATGTAACAACCTATATGACAGTCTATCAATCTATATAACAATGTAACAGTCCTATATACCAATATGAACAATCTATATAACAATGTAACAATCTATATAACAATCTAATAACACAAATTTTGTAACAATCTATATCACCTCTATATAACAACGTAACAATCTATAAGACATGTAACAATCTATAAGCAACTGTAACCATCTATATAACAATGTACATCTATATACTCGATATAACAATGTCACCATCTATCTCACGTTTAACAATCTATTAACCTCTCTTACCAAGGTAACAACGACTAACCATGTAAAAATCTTATATACAATGTACCACTCTATAACAATGTAACAATCTATAAACAATTGTAACAATCTATATAACAATGTAACAATCTATCATAACAGTCTATGGAAACAGTTATATAACAATGAACATAATAGTAACAGTTCATGGAACGGTCTACTTACGACTATCAAAAATCATATAACAAATGTAAACAACTTATTTAAAATGTTAGAAACCTATATAACAGTCTACAACAATCTTTTACTGTAACAAATGTTAACATCTATACTAACATGAACAATATAAACAGTCTATGGAACAGTTCCTATGAATAACAGTATATCAAACAATCTATAAAACAATGTAACAACCTATATAACAGTCTATATAACAATGTAACAATCTATATAACAATGTTTGAACAACCTAAGAACAGTCTATAAATCTATATACACATGTAACAGTTATATAAAATATAACATCTTATAACAATGTAACACTCTATACAACAATGTTAACATTTGAATAACAATGAGTAACAATCTCATTAACAAGGTACCCATCTATACAACAATGTAACAATCTAATAACATGTAACAAGAACACTAATCATAACACATGTCAAACAAACAAAAACATCTACAATATAACAATCCTGATAACATTACATCAAGACATTAATCGAGTAACAACGACTTATAACCAGTAACAATCTCATACATCATACACAATACACAATCAAAACATGTAACAATCTAATAAACAATGTACAACATCTATAATGTACATCCGATAATCTACACACAGTGAACAGCTATATTGACAGTGAACAATCTAAATGTAACAAGGTCTATATAACAATGACATCTATAACAAAATGTAAACCAATCTAATATAACACTATAGTGAAGTACAATCTATAAACAATGTAAACAATCTATATACAGCATTAACACGTCTGATATAACATCATTAACTTAAACAACAATCTATAACACAAGCCCTATATAACATGGTACATTATATACAAGACAATCTATATACAATGTAACAATCTATATAACAATTAAAATCTATATATCATAAACTAAACTCTTAAACTCTATCACGTAACATCTATATAACAACTATATAAACAATGTACGTCTATATAACAGCTTACAATCTTAGACAATCTGAGATATAACAACGTAAACATCTATTAACATGACACATCTCTATAACAATCTATATAACACTGGGTAACAATCTATATACAATGTAACAATCATATAACATCTTATAACAATGTACAATCTATATAAAATCTATATAACAATGTCAATGATATAACATGACAATATTATAACAATGTAACAATTATACAACATGAACATTCACATCAGAAACAATACTATACAACCATCTAATCAACAATGTTGACAATCTATATAACACAATCTATATATCAGTTATATACAAGGTAACAATACTAACAATCTATATAACAAGGTGTTAAGCAATCTATATAACATGAACAATCTAAACAATCTATACTTAATACAATGTAACCCATCTATATAAACACAAGTTAACATCTATAATAACAGTCTAGGTGGAAACAGTCATATACAGTAATCAAAACAATCTAAAAAAGTGGTACAACCTATATACCAGTCTAGATAACAATGTAAAATCCTCTATATAACAAGTGTGTGTTTAACAACCTATATAACAGGATATCATCTATATAACAATTGTAACAGTCTATACCACCAATATAACAAGTCATATATAACAAGGTACAAATCTATAACATGTACCAAGCTGAATACAATGTACAATCTATAATAACAATGTAACCGAATCTAATACAACAATTTAACAATCTAACATAACAATGTGAACAATCTTATATAAACAATATCCCAATCTATATAACAATTAACACTCTATATACCAGGTACCAATCTATATAACATGTAACTATCTTAACAATGTAACACTCGATTAACAATCTATTTAACCATGTAACAATCTATATACCCATTCCAATCTATAACAATGTAACAATCTATATAACAATGTAACAACCTATATTACAGTCTATCAATCTATATAACAATGTAACAGTCCCTACTACATTTCACAATCATTAACAATGTAACAATCTATATACCCTCTAGATAGCAATGTTAACAATCTATCTGAACATGTCCAATCTATTAACCATGTAACAATCTATATCAACAATCTAATATACAATGTACAATCTGCAATAACAATCTATATTAAACTGTAAGCATCTAATAACACATGTACAATCTAATAACAATCTATATACAATTAACAATCTATATAACAATCTATATACCAATGTAACAATCTATATAACAATTAACACTATATAACAATGTAACAATCTATAAACAATTAACAATCCTATATAACCAATCTATATAACCATGTAACAATCTAATCTAACACTGTACCAATCTATACAACAATGTACAATCTATACAACAAGGTAACAAGCACATACAACAAATCTATATAACCAATGTACCAATCTATATAACAATCGATATAACAGTTCTATATCACATGTAACAATCTATCTACCAATCTATATACCCTGTACAACTATATACATCTATAATAACATGTACCAATCTATATAACAAGGTCACAACTTATAACAGATCTATAATACAATGTAAACAATCTATATAACAATGGAAGCTATATAACATTTAAACAATCTTATAACCACTCTATCTAACAATGTAACAATCTAAATAACAATGTAACAGATCTTATAACAATGTAACAATCTATATAACTATGTAACCCTCTATAACAATGTACATATAACATAGGACTATCTACATGTTACAGTCTACATCTTACTGTTACTTAAGTCTCCATCAGTTTCCTAATACTAAAGTGAAGTTTTCATTTTCCCCAACATAAACTTAACTCTATTTTATTGACCCGTTTTAGAAAGTATAAAATATAAATGATTTCCATTCCCTGTACTTACAATTCCTGGTGTGATATGGACTCGGTATAATGGTAAATGCCCAGTGATGTACAGTATTTAATTTCCTTGCTCTGCCTATAGGGTGTCTGGTAGGTTTGACCAATTAGAGTTGTACCCAATGAGAGCTATGTGGGCTGTACTATCCTCTGATACGTAAGAATAAGAATTAGCTGGATCCTCCCTGTTTGGTTAGTGCATAAATTACTGTATATTGACCAGAATTTAATTTACTCAGCAATAGATTTCAGAGGGCCAAAGCCAGAAGCTTTATAAAGCCATGACGAGACCCTGGCAAAGAATTAAGGGGCATGACCACACTACCAAACTCTGAAATCATTATACTTACCACCCCTTGGCCCCCCGGGAGCTCCATCTATACCCCCAGTGCTGGGGTCCCTCAGTCCCTTGCTGTGATGTGATGTTTTTTCATGGCAACTTAATAAATGTCCCATGTAACCCATCATGTAGATGTCATGTAGATGTCATGTGGATGTTATATGGATGTTATATGGGTGTTAAATGGGTGTTATATGGGTGTTAAATGGATGTTATATGGGTGTTATATGGGTGTTAAATGGGTGTTATATGGTGTTATATGGGTGTTATATGGTGATTTATAGGGTTATCTGGGCTGTTCTATGGAGTTCCTATGGTGTTAGATGGTGTTCTCTGGTTGTTTATCTGGGTGGTTCATCATGAGGTGTTAGATGGGGGTTACATGGCTGTATTATCTGGCGTGTTCTATGTGTTCCCTGGGTGTTCTATATTGGTGTATATGGTGGTCTCTGGATGTTACCTGGCTGTTCTCTGGGTTGTCCTCGCCTGGGTTTTCTCTGGTGTTCTCTGGGTGTTCTCTGGGTGTTTCTCTCAGGTGTTTATGCGCTGTTCTATGGTTGTTCTCCTGGCTGTTCTATGGGTGGTTCTCTGGGGTGTTTCTCTGGTTTCTCTGGGTGGTTCCTATGGGTGGTTCTCTGGGTGGTCGCTATGGGTGTTCCTCTGCAATGTTACTGGCTGTCTCTCTGCTGTTCTCTAGGGTGTTTCTCTGGGTCCTGTTCTCATCTGGTTTTCTCTGGGGTTCTCTGGTGTTTCTCTGGGTGGTCTCTGGGAGTTCATCTGGAGTTTTCCTCTGGCTGTTCTCTTGGCTGTTTCTCTGGGTGTTTTCCTCTGGGTGTTTCTCTGGGTGCTTCTCCGGGTGTTCTCTTGGTGTTATTGGGTGTTCGCTGGCTGTGCCTCTGGGGTGGTTCTCGGGGTGTTCTCCCTCGGATGTTCTCTGGTGCTTCTCTGGGTGTTATCTTGGTGTTCTCATGGTGTTCTCCTGGGTGATTCTTGCCCTGTTCTTGGTGGTTCTCTGGGTGTTGCGCTGGGTGTTCTCTGGTGTTCTCTGGGATGTTCCATCGGACGGTAGTTCTCTGGTGTTCTCGCATCTTGGTGTTTCTCTGGCGGTCTCTTGGCTGTTCCTCTGGGTGTTCTCTGGGTGTTTTGGGTGTTTCGCTGGTGTTCTCTGGCTGTTCTCTGTGTGTCTACTGGGTGTTATATGGGGGTTCCTCTGGCTCCTCACATGGGTGTTCTATGGCTTTCTCTGCTGTTATGGCTCTTCTACTGTATGTTCCTGGGTGTTATCTGGGTGCTCTTGGTATGTTATCTGGTGTTATATGGGTGTTATATGGGTGTTTCTAATGGGTGTTATATGGGTGTTATATGGGTGTTATATGTGGTTACTATGGTGTTCTTGGATTCCCTGGGTGTTATATGGATGTTCATTGATGTTATATGGTGTTATATGGATGTTTCATACTGGTTGTTTACCTGGTTGTTATATGGGTGTTATAGGGTGTTATATGGGTGTTATATGGGTGTTATATGGGTGTTATATAGGTGCTCTCTGGTTGTTCATGGTGTTCTCTGAGGTGTTATTGGGTGTTATCCCTGGGTTTTTCTCGGGGTGGTTATATGGGTGTTCTCACGGTGTTCTTGGGTGTTTTCTACGCGGGTGTTTCGGGTTTCTCTTGTTGTTCGCGGGTGTTCCTCTTCGGCTGTTTCCTCCTGGCTGTTCTCTGGGTGTTCTCTGGCTGTTCTCCTTCATGTTACTCTGGGTGTTCTATGGGTTGTTCTCTGGGTGTTATCTGGGTGTTCTCCTGGGTGTTCTCTAGGTGTTCTCTCTGGGTCTTCTCTGGGTTGTCTTGGGTGTTCTATGGGTGTCGCTTGCTGTTCTCGGGCTGTTTCTGGCTGTTCTCTGGCCTGCTTTCTGGGTGTTCTCTGGTGTTTCTCTGGGGTGTTCTACTGGAGTGTTCTCTGGGTCTCTCTGGGTTGTTCCTCCTGGGTGTTCCTGGCGTTGCTCTCTCTAGGGTGTTTCCATGGCTTGTTCTCGCGCATGTTCCTGGGTGTCTCTGGCTCTCCATGGGGTTCATATGGCTTTCCTCTGGATGCTTTCTCTGGCTCTCCTCTGGCGTTTGTAGCTGGTGTTTCTCTGGTGTGTTCTCTTGCTGTTTTCTATGTCCGTTCTCATGTCCCGTTTATCTAAGGGTGTTTCTCATGATGTTATACTGGGTGTTCATGATGTTCGATGGATCTTCCGTGGCTTTCTATGGGTGTTCATACTGCTGTTATATGGTGTGAATATGGGTGTTACTCCTGGCTGTATATGATGTTATATGGACTCGTTCATGGACGTTCTCTGGGTTTTTGATGGGCTGTTATCATGGTGTTATATGGTGTTTATAATGCTGTTTTGGGTGTTCATCTGGGTGTTCTATGGTTGTTCTATGGGTGTTATATGGTCTTCTCTGGCTGTTATCTGAGTTATATGAGATTTATATGGGTGTGTCTATGGGTGTTTATGGATGTTATATGGACGGTATATGGACATTTCCTCTGGTGTTATATGGACTGTTCTGGGTGTTAGATGGATTTTCTATGGTAACGTTTATATGGATGTTATTATGGGTGTTATATGGATTTATCTGGCTGTTCTAGGGGTGCTTTCTGGGTGTTCTTGATGTTTATGATGTTTATATGGGAATGTTCTATGTGATGTTATATGGGTTTACAATGGATGTTTCTATCGATTTTATCTGGCTGTCACATGGAGTTCGCTGGATGTTATCTGATCTGGCTGTTCTATGGCGGGGGGGGGGGGGGGGGGGGGCTGTTTATCTACATGGATGTTATATCGATGTTTTCTATCGATGTTATATTGATGTGGTAATCCATTGTTCTTCCTATGTCGGATCGAATCATATCAGTTAACAAGGGTTTTTTTACCCGTATTATGGGGCACTGCGGCTATTTCCAAATCGTTTTTATGCACTATCAAAATATATCAATTAGTACCATGGTTTACAACGGACACTATTGTATCACGGTGGATCACAGGGAAAGTAAGATGTTAGTGTTTAGTGCTTATATTATGTTTGTACAATATGAGGAGTTTCTTACAGTAATGACCCTAGAGCAAGTATGTAAATAGAAAAACCATACAATGTGTATGTGTCTCATGTTCTGTTATTTAAATTCCACCCTACTGGAAATACGCCCATGCTACATCTATATTATCCAACACTATCAGTGGTATTTAATACCCATGCTAGCTCTATATCATACCAACGCTTATTCAGTAGTATTTATAACCCACGTCCTAGATCTATATAATACACATACTAAACAGCTTATTCAGTGATTAATCCCATGGCTAGATCTATAGCAATACCAAACATCTATGCAGTGTATGTACTACCCATGGCTAGATCGATATTTACCAAACAGCTATCAGTTTATTTAATACACCAGCGCTAGAATCTCTCTCATAACCAAACAGCTTTCAGTGTGTTTTTAATACCCATGACTACATCTATATTATAACCTAAACAGCTTTCAGTGGTTTAATACCCTGGCTAGATCTATATATATAATCCAACCAGCTAATTCGGTGTGGGTTTTAATACCCATGGCTAGATCTATATTATACCCAAACAGCTATTCGGTAGTGTTTATACCCATGGCTACATCTTATTATACCAAACACTATTGCGGTGTAGTTTTTATACCCATGGCTACATCTATCTTAATACCACACAGCTATTCATGTGTTTAATTTCCCCATGGCTAGATCTATAGTATACCAAACCAGCTATTCAGTGTATTTAATTACCCACGCTAGATCTATATCATCACCAAACAGCTATCAGTGTATTTAATAACCCACGGCTATTTCTCTATCATACCCAACAGTTTTATTCAGTGTATTTAATACCCTGGCTAATCTATATGATCACACAAACACTATTCATTGTAATTTTTAAACCATGTATGATCTACTATATTATACCAACAGCTAGTCCGTTAATTTAATACCCTGGATAGAATCTATCCATACCAAAAACGCTAATTAGTGAATTTAATACCCAGATAGATCTATATCATACCAAACATCTATTCAGTGTATTTAATACCCCTGATAGATCTATATTATCACCAACAGCTTATCAGTATATTTAAAATACCCATGATAGATCTTTATCATACCAAACACTTTCCGTGTAAGTAATACCCATGGCTAGATCGTATATGCATACCAAACCGCTTTCAACTGTATTTATAAATACCATGGCTAGAATCTATATCTACAACAGCTATTCAGGTATTTAATACCCATGGCTAGATCTATATCATATACCAAACAGCTATTCATGTTTCTTTAATACCCTGGCTAGATCTATCTCATAACCAAACAGCTATTCATGTATTTAATACCCATGCTAAGACTATATATACCAAACACCTAGGTCCTTGTATTTAATAAATCCCGCATTACTAGATCTATAATATCATATGTCTGAGAATGGCTCTGCAAGGGCCCGAACTGCGTCGATATGCGTTGTCATTTAAATACAGTTATTTCTACGTTTGGAAGATTCCATGATTGCTCTGGGTTTTCCTTAGTTAACGCTATCCTAGAATATATACATAATATCTTATCCACAGAGTGATGCACTCAACGGGACTTGGATAACAAGTAACTTTTATAGGACCATACTTAAAATAGATAGAGATTGAAGAGCTGTATGTCTGTATTGGTTATATTAATAGAAGATGAGGAGTGAAGAGACTGAATGTCGGTATGGTTATATTAATAGAAGTGATAAATGAAGAGCTGTATGTCTGTATTGGTATATTAATAGAAGATGAGGAGTAAAGAGCTGTATGTCTGTATTGGTGATATTAATATAATATGATGAGATGAAGAGCTGTATTGTCTGTATTGGTTAATAATTATAGAATATGAGAAATGAAGAGCTGTATGTCTGTATTGGTGTTTTAATAGAAGATGAAGGAGTAAAGAGCTGTATGTCTGTATTGGTGATATTAATAGAATGAGGAATGAAGAGCTGTATGTCTGTATTGGTGATATTAATAGAAGATGAGGAGTGAAGAGCTGTATGTCTGTATTGGTTATATTAATAGAAGGTGAGGAATGAAGACTGTATGTCTGTATTGGTATATAAAGAGAAGGTAGAAATGAAGAGCTGTATGTCTGTATTGGTGATTTAATAGAAGGTGAGGATGAAAGCTGTATGTCTGTATTGGTGATATATGAAGGTGAGGGAAATGAAGCGCTGTATGTCTGTATTGTGATATTATAGAAGTGAAAATGAAGAGCTGTATGTCTGTATTGGTGATATTAATAGAAGGTGAGGAATGAAGAGCTGTATGTCTGTATTGGTTGATATTAATAGAAGGTGAGGAATGAAGAGCTGTATGTCTGTATTGGTGATATTAGAAGGTGAGGAGTAAAGCTGTATGTCTGTATTGGTGATATTAATAGAAGGTGAGAATGAAGAGCTGTATGTCTGTATTGGTTATATTATAGAAGTGAGAATAACGAGCTGTATGTCTGTATTGGTGATTATTATAGAAGGTGAGGAATGAAGACGCTGTATGTCGTATTGGTGATATTAATGAAGGTAAAATGAAGAGCTTAGTCTGTATTGGTGATATTAATAGAGGTGATAATGAAGAGCTGTATGTCTGATTGGTGATATTAATAGAAGATAGAGATAGAGCTGTATGTCTGTATTGGGGATATTAATAAGGTGAGAAATGAAGAGCTGTATGTCTGTATTGGTATTTAATAGAAGTTGAGGAGTGAAAGAGCTGTATGTCTGTATTGTTATATAATAGAAGTGAGGAGTAAGAGCTGTATGTCTGTATTGTTATATTAATAAAGGTGATGAATAAGAGCTGTATGTCTGTATGGTTATATTAATAGAAGGTGAGAAATGAAGAGCTGTATGTCTGTATTGGTGATATAATAGAAGGTGAGGAAAGACCTGTATGTCTGTATTGGTGATATTAATAGAAGGTGAGGAGTGAAGAGCTGTATGTCTTATTGGTTATATTAATGAAGTGAGGATGAATAGTGTATGTCTGTATTGGTGATATTAATAGAAGTGAGGAGTGAAGAGCTGTATGTCTGTATTGTTGTATTTAATAGAAGGTGAGGAATGAAGCTGTATGTCTTGTATGGTATATTAATAGAAGATGAGGATAAAGCTGTATGTCTGTATTGGTGATATTAATAGAAGGTAGGAATGAAGAGCTGTTGTCTGTATTGGTTATAATATAGAAGATGAGGAGTAAAGAGCTGTATGTCTTATGGTGATATTAATAGAAGGTGAGGAGTGAAGAGCTGTATGTCTGTATTGGTTATTTAATAGAAGTGAGGAGTGAAGAGCTGTATGTCTGTATTGGTATTTAATAGAAGATGAGAATGAGAGCTGTATGTCTGTATTGGTGATATTAATGAAAGTGAGGATGTAAGAGCTGTATGTCTGTATTGGTGATATTAATAAATGAGGATGTAAGAGCTGTATGTCTGTATTGGTGATATTAATAGAGATGAGAAAGTGAAGAGCTGTATGTCTGTATGGTGATATTAATAGAGATGAGGAGTGAAGACTGTATGTTCTGTATTGGTGATATTAATAAGGTGAGAGTAAAGAGCTTTATGTCTGTATTGGTGATATTAATAAGGTGAGGAGTAAGGAGCTGTATGTCTGTATTGGTGATATTAATAGAAGTGAGGATAAGACTGTATGTCTGTATGGTTTATATTAATAGAAGAGGAATGAAGACTGTAGGTCTGTAGTGTTATATTAATGAAAGTGAGGAGTGAAGAGCTGTATGTTCTGTATATGGTGATATTACGTATATACTTAGATAAGCGAGATTTTTTGAGGTTTTAAAAATAAATAAACCTTGCTGGTTTTCTAGGTCAAGGCAATTGAAAAAGGGTGTTATTAACCGGTTCCATAGTTGAAGTCGTTTGGAATCGGAGGGAGGGAGCTGCAGATAACAGCTGAGAGAGTTAATCCGTACAAGGAATGTGAGCAGGCAGTTAGGCGGGGGGATTACGTAGGTAACTTACTGTACTGCGGAAATGGAGGACATGGAAGAGCGTCTTTCGATGCTTGTGGTAAGTTATGTAATAATTTTTTGTTGTTTATGTAAAGGCAATGTTGTGTGAATGGGGAAAAAAAAATGGCAATTTAATACATTTGTGGATAAATTAGGACTAATAGATGCTGTGATTGTGGGGTTGTAGTTTAAATTGAGATCTAGAGTTATGGGAAAGAAAATCATTTTAGGTAATTGTTTTGGGTAGGTGGTGATATTTCTACTGGCTTTATGAGTAATAATTTTTATTATTTTTAGGTAAATATGACGGGCTGTATACTCGGTGGTTTAAATTCGGTATATAGGTATAGAAGATGAGGAATGAAGAGCTGTATGTCTGTATTGGTGATATTAATAGAGATGAGGATGAAGACTATATTCTGTATTGGTGATTTAATAGAATGAGGAATGAAGAGCTGTATGTTTGTATTGGTAATAATTAATAGGATGAGAAAGAAGAGCTGTAGTTCTGTATTTGTTATATTAATAGAAATGAGGAGTGAAGAGCTGTATTGTCTGTATGGTGATATTAATAGAAGTGAGGAATGAAAGAGCTGTATTTCTGTATTGGTGATATATAGAATTGAGGAAATGAAGCTGTATGTCTGTATTGTTAATATGAGAGATGAGAATGAGAGCTGTTTCTGTATTGGTTATATTAATAGAATTGAGGATGAAGAGCTTGTATGTCGTTATGGTTATATTAAATGAAGGTGAGGATGAAGACTGTATGTCTGTATTGGTGATATTATAGAAGGTAGGAATAGAGCTGTATGTCTGTATTGGTTAATTAATAGAAGGTGGGAATGAAGAGCTGTATGTCTGTATTGGTTATATTATAAAGATGAGTGAGAACTGTATGTCTGTATGGTGATATTAATAGAAGATAGTGATGAGAGACTATGTCTGTATTGGTGATATTAATAGAATGAGGAATGAAGAGCTGTATGTCTTGTATTGGTGATATTAATAGAAGATGAGGAATGAGAGCTGTATGTCTGTATTGTTTATATTATAGAAGATGAGAAAGTGAAGAGCTGTAGTGTCGTATTGGTGATATTAATAAAGATGAGGAGTAAAGAGCTGTATGTCTGTATTGGTGATATAATAGAAGATGTGATGAAGACTGTATGTCTGTTTGGTATATTAATAGAGGTGAGGAGTAAAGAGCTGTATGTCTGTATTGGTGATATTATAGAAGGTAGAAGGAAAGCTACGTATTGGTTATTAATGAAGAGATAATGAAGAGCTATGTCTGTATTGTGTATATTAATAGATGAAGAAAGAGCGTTATGTCTGTATTGGTGATATTAATAGAAGGTGAGGAGTAGAGCTTATGTCTGTATTGGTTATTTAATAGAAGATGAGGAGTAAGAGCTGTATGTCTGTATTGGTTATATTAATAAGATGAGGAGATGAAGGCTGTATGTCTGTATTGGTATATTAATAGAAGGTGAGAGAGTAAAGAGCTATCTATTGTATTGGTTTATTAATAAGAATGAGGAAATGAAAGAGCTGTATGTCTGTATTGGTGATATTAATAGAGTGAGGAGTGAAAGCTGTATGTCTGTATTGGTGATTAATAGAAGGTGAGGAGTGAAAGCTGTATGTTCTGTATTGGTGATATTAATAAAGATGAGGAGTAAAGAGCTGTAGGTCTGTATTGGTTATATTAATAGAAGGATGGAAATGAGACTGTAGTCTGTATTGGGTGATATTAATAGAAGAGTGAGGAGTAAAGATGTATGTCTGTATTGGTTATATAATAGAAGTGAGGATAAAGAGCTGTATGTCTGTATTGGTTATATTAATAGAAGATGAGATGAAGAGCTGTATTTCTGTATTGGTTATATTAATAGAAGATGATGAATGAAGACTGTATGTCTGTATTGGTAATTAATAGAGAGTGAGGAGTAAAGAGCTTATGTTGTATTGGTTATATAATAGAGATGAGAAATGAAAGCTGTATGTCTGTATTGGTGATATAATAGAAAGTGAGAATAAAGAGCTGTATGTCTGTATTGGTGATATTAATAGAAGGTGAGGAGTGAAGAGCTGTATGTCTGTATTGGTATATTAATAGAAGATGAGGAGTGAAGAGCTGTATGCTTTATTGGTGATATTAATAGAAGGTGAGGAATGAAGAGCTGTATGTCTGTATTGGTGATATTAATAGAAGATGAGGAGTAAGAGCTGTATGTCTGTATTGGTTATATTAATAGAAGGAGAGAATGAAGAGCTGTATGTCTGTATTGTGAATTAATAGAAGTGAGGAGTAAAGAGCTGTATGTCTGATTGGTGATATATAGAAGTGAGGGAATGAAGAGCTGTTGTCTGTATTGGTTATATTAATAGAAATGAAGAATAATAGCTGTATGTCTGTATTGGTTATAATTAATAGAGATAAAGAATGAAGAGCTTAGTATGTCGTATTGGTGATATTAATAAAGGTGAGGAGTAAAGATTGTATTCTGTATGGTTTATTATAAGAAGATGGAAATGAAGAGCTGTATGTCTGTATTGGTATATTAATAGAAGATGTAGGATATGAGAGCTGTATGTCGTATTGGTTATATTAATAGAAGGTGAGATGAAGAGCTGTATGTCTGTATTGGTTATATTAATAGGATGAGGAGTGAGCTGTATGTCTGTATTGTTTTATTAAAGAAGGTGAGGAATGAAGAGCTGTATGTCTGTATTGGTATATTAATAGAAGATGAGGATGAGACTGTATGTCTGTATTGGTTATATAATAGAAGAGGAGATGAAGCGTAGTCTGTAGTATCGTATTGGTGATATTAATAAAGATGGAGTGAAGACTGTATGTCTGTATTGGTTATATTAATAAGAATGAGGAATGAAGAGCTGTTGTCTGTATTTTATATTAATAGAAGATGAGGAGTAAGAGCTGTATGTCTGTATTGGTTATATAATAGAAGGTGAGGAAGAGCTGTATGTCTGTATGTGTGATATTAATAGAAGGTGAGAGTACAGAGCTGTATGTCTGTATTGGTGATATTAATAGAAGGTGAGGAATGAAGAGCTGTATGTCTGTATTGGTTATATTAATAGAAGGTGAGGAGTAAAGAGCTGTATGTCTGTATTGGTGATATTAATAGAAGGTGAGGAGTGAAGAGCTGTATGTCTGTATTAAATATATTAATAAAAGATGAGGAATGAAGATTAAAAACTTCATTCCGACCCCTAATTGCCGAACATCTCTAGTCATTTATCTTATGCTCTGCCTATGTGTGTGAGTATATACATATATACACTTTCAAAAGTACAGCAGCTCTTGGATCTTGCACATAAAAACTTTATTTTCTCATAAATAATATCAGAACATCTGGATCAGAAAGATGCAACGTTTTGGGCACCAGCTCCTTTTCAAACAAAGATCCCAGACTCTATACGATAGTAATTAACAAGCAGGTTATAAAGTCTTAAACAGGAAATAGATACATTGGATAACAAATAACTGATACAATGTGACACATTGCCCTCCGCTGGTATACTGGCTCTACTGTAGCATCCAATAGAGGTCGTAGTTTCTAGTGAGACCCTCAGGTGTCAATGTGTCAAGCTTCTGAACCCACCCAACCTCCCTCTTTTTTCATTTTAATTGTCTGTCACCTCCCTTTATGGCATCAACCTTGACATGTTCCAAAACCATGAATCATAATTCACCAGCTTCATTTCACTGAAATGTTTGTGCACTGGAGATTTGTATATTTTTTATCCAGATGTTCTCATATGAAGATCCAAGTTCTGCTGTAGTTTTGAAAGACGTAGACTTTGATTGGTGTACAGCTTTGTACACACAGGGAGATTCACCCAATGATGCACATCTCCCGTAGTGGGTTTAACGTCGGCTATAAGCTGACGTGAAATGCTCGCAAACAGGCAAATAGTTTTTCACATCACTGTATATACTGTTACATTGGCGGCATCGGCAAACATTTAACAATTTTCACGTTAAATGGGCAAATGTACTTAAACTTAAAGGCGCATTTTCGCCATCTTGCGGCAGCCGTCTGGATATGACAGATGATGGGCGCAAGATTCCAAAAATGCATCAATGTGACCTCTATAAGTCTGAATAAATTCATGTTGCAAAGTCCAGATGTGTTCTCCACTTTATTTGCCTAAATCTGCGTCCAATGTTGGTAGCACCCTGGTGTATGTTGCTGGTATATATATGTATATATATGTAACTGGTGTGCCTGTTTTACCTCGCCTCCCTGCCCAGCGTGAAAACTAGAAGTGTCCTCCTCTCCTTGTTTGCATATGAGAAAGGGAGCTGTCGTCTAATTATAGGGAGCTGTAGTCTAATTATAGGGAGCTGTAGTCTAATTATAGGGAGCTGTAGTCTAATTATAGGGAGCTGTAGTCTAATTATAGGGAGCTGTCATCTAATTATAGGGAGCTGTAGTCTAATTATAGGGAGCTGTAGTCTAATTATAGGGAGCTGTAGTCTAATTATAGGGAGCTGTCGTTTAATTATAGGGAGCTGTCGTCTAAGTATAGGGAGCTGTAGTCTAATTATAGGGAGCTGTAGTCTAATTATAGGGAGCTGTCGTCTAATTATAGGGAGCTGTCGTCTATCCATCAATAGTCACCTCACTCCCCCAATGTAGACCTAATGCCACCAATGTAGACCTTAATGCCACCAATGTGGACCTCACTACTGCACAATGTAGACCTTAATGCCACCAATGTGGACCTCACTTGCCCCCAATGTAGACCTAATGCCACCAATTGTTGAACCCTCACTGCCAAAGCTAGGAGTAAATATCCACATGGTTATAAATGGGACCAGCATCATACAAACCCCCATAGAGCTAGGAGTAAATATCCACATGGTTATAAATGGGACCAGCATCATACAAATCCCATAGAGCTAGGAGTAAATATCCACATGGTTATAAATGGGACCAGCATCATACACATCCCCATAGAGTGTGTGTTTGTTATAATATGCACCAAACCTTTCATACACACATCGTGGCACGAGCACAGTGTGTGGCCAATCCATCTCAGCCATAGGGCCATATTTCTAAACGGACGATAATAGCACCGGAAAATTACCGCCGCACATTGCTGCAGAAAAAATACCGCTATCGCCATATTTATAATTGCAGTGAAATGTGGCGGTAATTTGAACTTTGAATCTTTGTGGTGATACTGCACTTAGCACAAGGCGTGAATCCCCGAGCAGGGGGCGGGCAGGGGATGCTGCGAAAGGATCGCCCACCCCGACCCTCGACCATCCGCCGCGACTCCTTCCCAGCAGTGCCTCCCAGTACTCTCATGGGGAGGGGGAGGGAAAGGCCCGCTGGGGGTGGTGGAAGGACCCTCCAGCGGGGGAACTGAAAAGTGCCTTTTGGGGCTTAAATGGTACTGCAGCTCGAGCCGGGACACCCCTCCCCCCAGCACTTACAAGTGCCCTTGCGGCGTTGAGAAGAGCCTTTGGGGCTTAAGGAGTCCCGCAGCTCGAACTGGGACCCCCAGTGAGCAGCTCTTAAAAGTGCCCTTTGGCGTCATCTTCTTTCTTCCATCCGGTGACACCAGTGATGGGCCAGCACTTCTTATGGGACCTAGGCAGTATGGAGAATTACCTAGCGGTGTAATACCTCTGAATGCAGAATTCACCTACTAAAGGTAGCTGCCCCAACGAGGGATAGAATAAATATATATTAGTAGTTCCATTTTTCATATGGTATCAGGACCTTTTATATAGTATAAGGATTTTTATAGTTTATATTTATTTACATTGTATTAGGATTGTAGACATGTATGCATTATACATTGCTAACGTAGATGGTTTGTATTGATGTTAGACAAACTGTATGTATATAGCAAAGATGTCTTTTAGTGTTTTTAATGGTCCATGCACAGAGATGTGTGTAGGAGAGTTTCTAGGGTTTTTGACAACTGAAACAACTTTTAAATGCCGCCTATTGGCAGACGGGTGGTGGCATGTGAAGTGGGGAAGTCATCTGAGAACATAGGCGTGGCTTGTGGTGGTGGGCTGACTAACACTAATTGGTGGACTGGAGGGTTGACTTAATACTGATTGGTGGACTGGTGCTGAAATGCAGTATTGCAGAAAAGGAGGTTGTTTTTTTTTAACTGCCGCCTTTTAAGTATTACCCGGGGTGCGCCCTGAGCAATTATTTCAGTTTGCCTCATGGTACGGTCACCCCTGGAAGTGTGTGCATTATTCCTCTTGTTCTTTTTATTCTCATTGATTACATCCATCTTAATGGTCCTAGTGAATGTTTCAATTGTACCATTCAAAATAGGAGGGATGAATCTGGACTTATTTTTAAAGGGATATTCCGAAACCTTTTAATTGCCTTAAAAGTATTCTTTTAGTTGCAATTTTCCTTTCCTTTCATTAAGATGGATGTAATCAATGAGAATAAAAAGAACAAGAGGAATAATAAAAGAAATAATTTAGCTCCAAAATTAAGACAAGCCTTAAAGGGATTAAAAGAAGACAAATCAATTATAATAAAACCTGCAGACAAGGGAGGAGGAGTGGTAGTGATGAATTATGGAACGTATAGGGAAGAAATATTGAAACTACTTAGTGATACAAATACTTATCGGTTTTTAGGACAGGATGTAAGTTGGAAGGTGGTCAACAAGATTAAGGAAATAATTGAAATAGGACTAGCAAACTGTTGGTTAAACGAAAAAACTGCAACTTTTTTACTTCAAAAATTTCCGAAACAAGCCGTAATATATTGATAAAATCCACAAAAATCCTATCACTCCTCCACTTAGACCAATTGTGGCAGCTATTGATTCTTTATTGCAGCCACTGTCACTATATTTAGACTCCTTTCTAAAACAATTGGTACGAGACTTACCAGCGTATGTTAGAGATACTCAGGATTTTTTAGAAAAGTTAAAAAGTATACAAAATACAGGAAGAAATAAGATTATGGTAACAACGGATATATCTGCACTGTATACGAATATTGATGGTGGGATTGGCATCGAGGTTGTTAAGTATTTCTTGCACAAACGGACAGATACGAGTATTCCTACTAAGTTTCTGATAAAGATCTTAGAAATTTTGTTGAAGTGGAATATATTTAGATTTGAAAGTAATTTTATCTCCAGACCACTGGCACTTCAATGGGGAGTCCGGCAGAACCCTCATACACGAATCTCTTTATGGGATATTTAGAGGGACATTGTATTTTTACTTTAGAAATGTTTAAGAATTGCGCGACCAGATGGTGGCGCTATATAGACGATATATTTTTGTTATGGCATGGAACATTGCATGAATTGGAAGACTTTATCGGTTTTTTTTGAATGGGACCTGTCCAAGAATTAAATTCAATCCCGAAATTCATGATACGGAAATAAACTTTCTGGATGTGACTATAATGCAGAAAATAAAACATAAAATAGTATATAAAAGGAATAAGAACTTGAAGGATATACTTGTATCTGCAGATCCAGTAGAAAAGTATGACAGTATGTACAGAGAATACACAAAGGAATGGATGCACAAGATGATACGGATGTAGCATGTGCAACTTTATGATGGAAGAAAAACATTTTTTCCATCCACAGAACGGCCACAAAATTTACATAAAGGGCAAGTACAACTGCAATACATTATTGTGTTTACATAATAAAATGTCCACGTTCCCTATATTATGTAGGGAAAACCATTGCAGCATTTAAGAAAAGATTTGCCACTCATAAATCACATATAAAAACCACGAAGGAGAGAATGATAAAGGATGAACTAAGAGGGATGAAAACCCAGTGGCACTACACTATGCCAAAGAGGGACAACCAATGACCCAATAGTCATTGATCAGGTTAAGATACCAAAAAGAGAAGGAGACCGGACTAACTATTTATTATGCAGAGAAGCGGAATGGGCTAAATACATTGATACCAGAAGGGCTAAATATGCAATTTTCCTTTAAATGTTTTTTAGGATGATATTTATAAGTGTATTTTAGACTGTACGGTGATAAATAGGTTTAATATAACAATAATTTGTAAATGTTTATACTTATGCACTTTTTTATGCTTTGTTTCCTAGGCACTTTACGAAGCGGTTGCACAAACAGAATGCACTGAATGCGCCTGATAGCTTCAAAAAAAGAAGGCACTTTTAGCAAATATGCACTTTAAAAACCAAGTTGTAAAGTGGGTACGGCTAGGTGTTTTATAATGGAAATGTACTAAGAGTTACATAAAAAAAGATGGGTGGAGTATATGGCAATACGAGAGGCGCGTTATATCACATGATGATGTGTTAGATCACATGATATTGTATTTAAGTGAATGTTCACTCAGTTACACTTTGTTGATGTCCTGATGAAGACGTCCTCTGTGACGTCGAAACGTTGAATAAAGCGTGATTTGATTTCACATACGACAGTGTGCCCAGGAGATATACTGGATTTTAATATATCTTAGTATCTATATCTTAGTATCTATATCTTAGTACCTTATATCTTAGTATCTATATCTTAGTATCTTATATCTTAGTATCTATATCTTAGTATCTATATCTTAGTATCTAAATCTTAGTATCTATATCTTAGTATCTATATCTTAGTATTTATATCTTAGTTTCTTATATCTTAGTATCTATATCTTAGTATCTTATATCTTAGTATCTATATCTTAGTATCTATATCTTAGTATCTTATATCTTAGTATATATATCTTAGTATCTTATATCTTAGTATCTATATCTTAGTATCTATATCTTAGTATCTATATCTTAGTATCTTATATCTTAGTTTAGCTGGGTAAACCATACTGTATCTTAGTATCTATATCTTAGTTTAGCTGGGTAAACCATACTGTATCTTAGTATCTATATCTTAGTTTAGCTGGGTAAACCATACTGTATCTTAGTATCTTATATCTTAGTTTATCTGGGTAAACCATACTGTATCTTAGTATCTTATATCTTAGTTTATCTGGGTAAACCATACTATATCTTAGCATCTTATATCTTAGTTTATCTGGGTAAACCATACTATATCTTAGTATCTTATATCTTAGTTTAGCTGGGTAAACCATACTGTATATATATTAACCACATAAAGTAGTGGCTGGATAGTGTACTGGTTAAAGGCACTGCCTTTGACATTGGAGACCAGTGTTCAAATCCTGGCTAGGGGCAGCTATACAAATGAATGCACATTCCTAGGCCCCATACAATATTATATTATCTGCACACTGGCATACATTATAAACATAGAAAAGATAATCAATGCACATTCCTGGGCCCCATACAATATCATATTAACTGCACACTGGCATATGTTATAAACATAGAAAAGATAATCAATGCACATTCCTGGGCCCCATACAATATCATATTATCTGCACACTGGCATACATTATAAACAAAGGGTTTTTAGTATACATTACTGTGATCACTTAATGAAAAGCCTTCCAAACACGTCAAGGTAACCCCAGTCTGGAAGGTCCTAACTTCTAACCTTTTTTACTTCAATTACCATTAGCAAAGTTTTGCATTTCTCATTCTTACACACTGGATCCATATAACAGGCTCTCTCACTTCCCACCAGCCCTTTGGCTTTTTAAAATGAGGGAAGAGGCCATCCATCCAGTGCTTTATATTAAAGGCATAGGACCTCCCATTACATTAAAGGGCCGTGTTAGGGGTTCTATTACCATATGGAAGCTTGACCATGCTTCCTAATAAATATGTATGACTGATCTTACTATATCATAGGAATACCCAGTATAAATAACACTTAAAATCAATAAATAACCCCCACATCATCTGTGCACCTCCCACCTAATCCAGTTTTAACCCTCTTGTTTGCTCTATTAGAATCATCTTTCGGACTATAAATACTTACATTTAGCTACATTAAAACCAATACAGTTCATTATATGTTCTTTTATATGTACATTTTGTTAATTAACATCTAGTGCTGGTGCTAAAAACTGTGTAACCAATAAAAAGAATACAATAAATACCTCTTGTGCTGGTTAAAAATACAATACATAATAAAAATAAAATACAATACTAAAAGGATTATTATTATAGGTATATGGTATTCCCTTATATATATAATTTATCAATCTAAATAACGTAAAGTATATATTATTAAACTTTATACATTATGAGCCTTATCTGGGGTAGAATATAAAATCCTACAAACCTAGTTTCATTAGCTATTCAGGGTACCCAAAAACACTACAAGAATACTCAGTGCTGTCCGATACCATTCCAAAGTGACTATTCCTAAACCTATTTATTTAGTAAGGAAACAAGGTTTCCCAACAATTCTATCTTAACATGTTTGATCCTACGGATTATAAATATTCTATAAACCACCATCAAGACTTCAGGTTTGGCTAGTATGAGACAAGTGTAGTGAATGTGTACTTTCTTGTTCATTAAGGACTAGAGATGTCCGAACTTCGCAAAATCCGGTCCGCACGAGGATCCGTGAATTTTCGGAAAAATTCGAAAATTCGAAAATCCACGAGTGGACCCATTAAAACCCATTAAAATGAAAAAATCCTTGAAAATCCGAGAAATCCTCGTAATTTCGAAAATTTTTCGAAAACGCAGTTCGGAAAAGTTCGGAAGGTGGAAATCCGGAAAATCCGTGATATCCGCCGTTCGCAAACGAGGTAAATCCGCTGCGGATTCGGGTTCGGATCCGCAAACTGGACCATCAATATTAAGGACCCCTATATATATATATATCAATGGCCAACCACTTAATAGAAACCAAATGGTGGCCTACTTCCCAAAAATGTTGGGCAACCAACAATTCTCCATAGTTAAATGATATTTCTCTAGAGTTATCAGAGTTTTTAATTTACCCTTTACTGCTAAGGGCAGAACGAATCGATGAACAATGGTTAGCCATCCATTCAAACCCCCATAGAGCTAGGAGTAAATATCCACATGGTTATAAATGGGACCAGCATCATACAAACCTCCATAGAGCTAGGAGTAAATATCCACATGGTTATAAATGGTACCAGCATCATACAAACCCCATAGAGCTAGGAGTAAATATCCACATGGTTATAAATGGGACCAGCATCACACAATCCCTATAGAGCTAGGAGTAAATATCCACATGGTTATAAATGGTACCAGCATCATACAAACCCCATAGAGCTAGGAGTAAATATCCACATGGTTATAAATGGGACCAGCATCATACAAACCCCCATAGAGCTAGGAGTAAATATCCAAATGGTTATAAATGGGACCAATCATCCAAATCTGGGAACTGTAGGCTGGATCCTGGAACAAGGTGCTGCTGGGAACCAAGATGCTGGAGTAGTAGTACTGGAACAAGCAAGGTAAGTAGGCAAAGGAACAGGCAAGGTAATTGGTCATAGGAATAGGCTAGGTAAGTAGACAATGGAACGGGCTAGGTAAGTAGACACTGGAACGGGCTAGGTAAGTAGACACTGGAACGGGCTAGGTAAGTAGACACTGGAACGGGCTAGGTAAGTAGTCCCGGAGCCAGGGTAGTGAAAGCTACAATCAGGCAATGGGAGGAGAGAGACGTCTGGGGTCGCATTTTTTCAAATAAGCAGAACGGGGAAAGGAAACGGAGTGTGAACTTCTATGAAGAACTGCGCCCACACCATTGATGGTATGATGGAACAAACGACAGCGTTACGTAGCTGAAGGTGTGTAGATTCCAGGAATATAGAGTTGTGGGGGGGTTTAGTGTAAAACACTGCAGACTGTTCCAATAAAGTGCTGGCTAATTTTTGTTTTTCTGTTGCCATTTGACATTGGTCTCCCTTTGGGTTAGTCCTGTCTCCCAGGGGCAAGCAGGATTTCTAGGGGGGATTCCTAAATGGGTTACCACTGAACAAGCCCAAAAGAAGGTTCATGACAAATCCATCCATGTGTGCTATTATATATGGATCATATAATAATATTATATATTCTCTGATTACCATGACAGACAATACAGATATCCATGTTTCTTTTGTATTTTCATTCAGGTTGGGTTCACACAAACAGATTTTAGGGCAACCAACTAATATTTCTGTGGGTCAGTCGGCTCTGAGCTGATTTCAGAGGTTGCGGTGAGCAATGTCAGTCACCATTTGCCTGGATCAGATGAACGGCAATTTGACATGCCAGTAAATCATTTGCCATGGCCGACCACTCCATAGCGGCGAAAGGTCGGGCCGGTCGGTGTGTGCCCAGCCTAACGTTCTGTTTTACTGGAAAAAACAATTATCATTAGTGTCAGAGCCGTTATACACACCTAGCGGGAAAGATGGAAAATCTCCATTACCGATTCCCTTTACTACAGAAGAAGGAGACAATAACATTGGACCATGTGTGGGCACATTGAACGATCATTCTGTATAAAGAATATATGGAACAATCATTCCTGTGTGTGTGTAAATATATATATATATATACACACACTATACTGTATATATATATACATACACACACCTCACCCGTCCAAGTCAAATTTATTGTCTGTAATCTAAATGTAATGAAATGTTTTCTCTTTCCCCTGGTATGTTAAACAATATTTATTTTAATAAATAAATTCCTCCCTCTGTACATATAGGTGTGTTCTTGCAAATAATGTTTTATTACATAACATGTTCTACCTTCATTCTATAAATTCTATAAATTCCCCTTTGGATGGTTTTATAGCAGGACAACACCCAGTGGGCAGATTAACGTGATTAGAGATTGGGAGATGTTATCTGACATCACCATTAGAGATGGACTAGAACTCGAACTCGAGTTCGAGCCGAACTATTCGAATTCGAACAAATTCGGACTTCTCGAACTATCCCGGACGCGGATTTTTGATATTTTCAAACTTTCGCTAAATATCGAATGTTCGACCATTCGAGTAAGTGTCCATTAAAACCTATACGCGAGCATCGAATCCGCGAGTAAAATGTCCATGGTATCTAGGCGCGAACATCAAATACGCGAGTAAAGACTCCATTAAAACCTATACGCGAGTATCGAATCCGCGAGTAAAATGTACATGGTATCTAGGCACGAACATCGAATCTATGAGTAAAGTGTCCATTAAAACCTATACGCGAGTATCGAATCTGCGAGTAAAATGTCCATGGTATCTAGGCGCGAAAATCGAATCTATGAGTAAAGTGCCCATTAAAGTCTATGTGCAAGCATCAAATCCGCGAGTAAAATGTACATGGTACCTAGGCGCGAACATCGAATCTACGAGTAAAGTGTCCATTAAAGCCCATACGCGAGCAACCAATCTGCGAGTAAAATGTACATGGTACCTAAATGGGAACTAAATGGGACCAGCATCATACAAATCCCCATAAAGCTAGGAGTAAATATCCATATGGTTATACATGGGACCAGCATCATACAAACCCCCATAGAGCTAGGAGTAAATATCCACATGGTTATAAATGGTACCAGTATCATACAAACCCCCATAGAGCTAGGAGTAAATATCCACATGGTTATAAATGGTACCAGCATCATACAAACCCCCATAGAGCTAGGAGTAAATATCCACATGGTTATAAATGGTACCAGTATCATACAAACCCCCATAGAGCTAGGAGTAAATATCCACATGGTTATAAATGGTACCAGCATTATACAAATCCCCATAGAGCTAGTATTAAATATCCACATGGTTATAAATGGGACCAGCAACATACAAATCCCCCATAGAGCTAGGAGTAAATATCCACATGGTTATACTTCTCTGTATATTTATACATATGGGTGGGAGCTGCCATATTGTTTCACTTAGACAGTACAGTATGAGGGTATAGCTTATTGTATGTACAGAACATTCTTTCTCTGTATATTTATATTTATACATATGGGTGGGAGCTGCCATATTGTTTCCCTTAGACAGCACAGTGTGAGGGTATAGCTTATTATATGTACAGAACATTCCTTCTGTGTAAATTTATATTTATATATATATGGGTGGGAGCTGCCATATTGTTTCCCTTAGATAGTACAGTATGAGGGTATAGCTTATTGTGTGTACAGAACATTCCTTCTGTGTAAATTTATATTTATATATATATGGGTGGGAGCTGCCATATTGTTTCCCTTAGACAGTACAGTATGAGGGTATAGATTATTGTGTGTACAGAACATTCCTTCTCTGTATATTTATACATATGTGTGGGAGCTGCCATATTGTTTCCCTTAGACAGTACAGTATGAGGGTATAGATTATTGTGTGTACAGAACACTCCTTCTCTGTATATTTAAACATATGGGTGGGAGCTGCCATATTGTTTCCCTTAGACAGTACAGTATGAGGGTATAGCTTATTGTGTGTACAGATCATTCCTTCTCTGTATATTTATACATATGGGTGGGAGCTGCCATATTGTTTCTCTAAGACAGTACAGTATGATGGTATAGCTTATTTTGTGTACAGAACATTCCTTCTCTGTATATTTATACATATGGGTGGGAGCTGCCGTATTGTTTCCCTTAAACAGTACAGTATGAGGGTATAGCTTATTGTATGTACAGATCAATCCTTCTCTGTATATTTATACATATGGGTGGGAGCTGCCATATTGTTTCCCTAAGACAGTACAGTACGAGGGTATAGCTTTTTGTATGTACAGAACATTCCTTCTGTGTATATTTATATTTATATATATGGGTGGGAGCTGCCATAGTGTTTCCCTTAGACAGTACAGTATGAGGGTATAGCTTATTGTGTGTACAGAACATTCCTTCTCTGTATATTTATACATATGGGTGGGAGCTGCCATATTGTTTCCCTTAGACAGTACAGTGATGAGGTATAGCTTATTTGTGTACAGAACATTCCTCTGTGCTCTGTTATTTATTATACGTATGGGTGGGAGCTGCCATATTGTTTCCCTTAGACAGTACAGATGAGGGTATAGCTTATTGTATGTACAGAAATTCCTTCTCTGTATATTTATTTATACATATGGGTGGGAGCTGCATATTGTTTTCCTTAGACAGTACAGTATGAGGGTATAGCTTATTGTATGTACAGAAAATTCCTTCTCTGTATATTATATATGGGTGGGAGCTGCCATATGGTTCCCTTAGACAGTACAGTAGAGGGTATAGCTTATTGGGGTACAGAATTCATTTTTCTGTATTTTTATACATATGGGTGGGAGCTGCCATATTGTTTCCCTTAGACAGTACAGTATGAGGGTATAATTATGTGTGGGACAGAACATCCTTCTCTGTATATTTATACATATGGGTGGGAGCTGCCATATTGTTTCCCTTAGACAATACAGTATGAGGGTTAGCTTATTGTGTGTACAGAACATTCCTTCTCTGTATATTTATACATATGGGTGGGAGTGCCATATTGTTTCACTTAGACAGTACAGTATGAGGGGTATAGCTTATTGTATGTACAGAACATTTCTTCTCTGTATATTTATACATATGTGTGGGAGTGCATCTTGTTCCCTTAGACAGTACAGTATGAGGGTATGTATGTGTGTACCGAACATTCCTTTCTCTGTATATTTATACATATGGGTGGGAGCTGCCATATTGTTTCCCTTAGACAGTACAGTATGAGGGTAGCTTATGTGTACAGACATCTTCTCTGGATATTTTACATATGGGTGGGAGCTGCCATATTTTTCCCTTAGATAGTACATTAGAGGGTATAGCTTATTGTGTGTACAGAACATTTCTTCTGTATATTATTAAATATGTGTGGGAGCTGCCATGTGTTCCCTTAGACAGTACAGTATGAGGGTATAGCTTATTGTGTGTACAGAACATTCCTTCTCTGTATATTTATACATATGGGTGGGAGCTGCCATATTGTTTCCCTTAGACAGTACAGTATGAGGGTTTAGCTTATTGTATGTACAGAACATTCCTTTTCTGTGTATTTATACATATGGGTGGGAGCTGCCATATTGTTCTTCTTAAAAGGTACAACAAGATGGTAAAGATTTTGGTATGCGCAGAGCAATTCGTACTTGAATATTATTTTTAAGTGTATAGGTCCAAGCTGCCATACTGAATCCCTTAGATATTACACATAGGTACATGTATAACTTATACCTAAATATTTCTGTTTAAACATACACGTAGTAGCCACCACACTATTTCCATTAATACACAACAACAGAATGGCATATAAATAAACTCATGTAGACTTTATAAGGAAGTCACTTCCTGTTGGCACACGTGCCTGGTACCTGCACCTTACAGACAGTGGTGTAAATGTTGCCCCCATGGCTGCATGGGATGATCACAGCTGTGTACAGAGGAGTGTGTGTAATGGGGAGCATGGGTGGGATTCCCAGGGGACACGGATTAGTAGTTTCTCCTTATCATTTACCAGTTATATCATTAACAATCCAGCATTATATAAAGCATCTAACATGCAGCGAATAGGAAGCTACATGGAAATAAGTAAAAACTGGTGTATATATAACCCCTAGTTAATATATAAGCCGGCTATAATCAATCAGAAATCAATCTAATTCATAAATAATAAGGTAATACATGTGTGTAAATGTACCACTTCATCTAAAGGTAAAAATACCCTGAAATGTCCCAGTGTGAAAGTTTATGGGGCAAATCAATTTCCTCACCACATCCGAGCTCCCTCTGAAGAATCGGGTGTGAGATACTGACAGGGCCACCCACTATACTGTACTTATATATATATTAATTTCTTTATTATTGGAGACAGAGATTGTCGGTCCCACTTTGCAGAATTGCATTTACCTACATTTTTATAGAGACTGAATTGGATCTTTTATTCTCATTTTTATCCTTAATTTAACCTATATTTAAAATGCACTTTCACCCAGGACGTTATTATTGTATTATTGCATTATTAATGTATTGTATTATATTACTATCATTGACATGTATTATTACGATTATCTACATATATAAAATTCAATGTATATGTGTATTTATGTTTGTGTGTGTGTATGTATATGTGTGTGTATGTATGTATGCATGTGTGTATGTAAGTATGTATGTGTGTATGTATGTATGTATGTATGTATGTATGTATGTGTGTTTGTATGTTCCAGAAAAACTTCAAAGGCTGGGACAATTTTCATAAGACTTGGTACACTTATGTATAAGGGGAAAAGCATAGGCTACTTTACAACTTTAAAAAATACTTCTGTACCCCCTTTTTGACATTTTTAAAAATTAAATTAACCTGTGTACTGCCATCTGGTGGTGAATCAAATAACCACCTAAGTTAATTGCACACCTTCCAGATGTCACAAATTGTTTAAGGCAGTACAATGCTTTACATCATTAATTTGGCTTGAAAAAGCCAAATTACTGTTCTTTCTATTTCTTCTTCTTCTTCTTTTTCTTCTTCTTCTTCATTTTCTTCTTCTTCCGTTTTATTCTTCCGCTTTTTTGGACCGTATCTCCTCCCACAGTTTTTGAGCTAGAGACATGAAATTCGGTACAGACGTGCGGGGCATATAGGAGAAGTGTGCTATCTTCTAGCTAAGGAATCCGCGGAAGCGTTACGGCGTTATCGGCGAATTTCCGGACATTTCTTCCCATAGACTATAATGGTAACAATCCTCAAATGTGGATATTTCAAAACAGTTTTTTTTTATGGTCACAAATACAAATGGTGATACCCCCAACCCCCCCACACAGACCCAGGTACACCCACCTACTGACCTACCTTTCCATTCCCATGGAAGCCATATTTAAAGGGTAACTAAAGTCAAAAAAACAAATTTAGATTTATCCTCAATAAAAGATAATTTTATGGTTGTAAACACAAAAAAGACAGACCGCCTCAACCAGACCCAGGTACACACACCTACTAATCTACTTATCCATTACTGTGGCAGCCATACTTAAAGGGTAACTAAAGTAAAAAAAAACTAATTTAGATTTATTCCCAAGAAAAGATAGTTTTATGGTTGTAAGCACAAAAAAGACATACCCTTCAACCAGACCCAGGTACACACACCTACTGATCTACTTATCCATTACTGTGGCAGCCATACTTAAAGGGCTAACTAAAGTCAAAAAAGCAAATTTTGATCAATAATCAAAAAACTTTGTTTTTTTAACCCTCAACGTGATACAGGTATACACAGCTACTGACCTACCCCTCCATTACTGTTGCAGCCATACTTAAAGGGTAACTAAAGTAAAAAAAAAACTCATTTTGACCAATTATCAAAAAAGTTAGTATTTTATCCCCCAACCTGATATGAATACACAGACACCAACTGACCTACCTTTAATGCATGTGACATATTTAAAGGGTAAGTAAAAAACATCAATGTCCTCATCATTGACATTATTGAGTTTTAAAATCTGCAGCACAAACACACAAATTCCCTTCCAAAATGCAGTCTTTCAAGCCAAATTCAAAGTTTATACTTAAACTTTCCCTTTCTAGTTTGGCTTGAAAAAGCCAAATTCCTGTACTTTCTATTTCTTCTTTTTCTTCTTCTTCTTCCGTTTTATTCTTCCGCTTTTTGGACCGTATCTCCTCCCACAGTTTTTGAGCTAGAGACATGAAATTCGGTACAGACGTGCGGGGCATATAGGAGAAGTGTGCTGTCTTCTAGCTAAGGAATCCGCTGAAGCGTTACGGCGTTATCGGCGAATTTCCAGACATTTTTTCCCATAGACTATAATGGTAACAATCCTCAAATGTGGATATTTCAAAACAGTTTTTTTCATGGTCAAAAATACAAATGGTGATACCCCCAACCCCCCACACAGATCCAGGTACACCCACCTACTGACCTACCTTTCCATTCCCATGGAAGCCATATTTAAAGGGTAACTAAAGTAAAAAAAAACTAATTTAGATTTATCCTCAATAAAAGATAGTTTTATGGTTATAAACACAAAAAAGACATTCCCCCTCAACCAGACCCAGGTACACACACCTACTAATCTACTAATTCATTATGGTGGTAGCCATACTTAAAGGGTAACTAAAGTAAAAAAAACGAATTTAGATTTATCCTCAATAAAATATAGTTTTATGGTTGTAAACACAAAAAAGACATACCCCCTCAACCAGACCCAGGTACACACACCTACTGATCTACTTATCCATTACTGTGGCAGCCATACCTAAAGGGTAACTAAAGTAAAAAAAAAAATATTTGACCAATCATCAAAAAAGTTTGTTTTTTTAACCCCCAACCGGACACAGGTACACACACCTAATAATCTACTTATCCATTACTGTGGCAGCTATACTTAAAGGGTAACTAAAGTTAAAAAAACAAATTTTGACCAATCATCAAAAAGATACAGAGAGATTCAATAAAAGTTCTTATCATTGAAAATGGTGCTAATTTTGCCCTAACCAATCAGATGTTAGCTTTCTGATTGATTGGATCAAAATTAGCACCACTTTGGGCTGGGTACACACAATAGTTTTTTTGTCCCAAACAAGCGTTCACTACAAACTCATCATTCCCATTATTGAGTTTTAAAATCTGCAGCAAACACACATATTCCCTTCCAAAATGCAGCCCTTCAAGCCAAATTCAACGTTTATACTTAAACTTTCCCTTTCTAGTTTTGTTCTGTTGTTGCTGTGATAGGAGGATAGAGCTGTCAATCACAAGGAGCAGCAGACCATGTGATATAATAATGTCATGTGACCACACAGTACGGTCACAGTACGGTCACCTCCCCTCACTCAAGATTGAGAAGTAAACTGACCAATCCAAGATAAGTCTCTTGTACTGGGGGTTGGGCAGGCAGTTACCAATGGAGATCACAGTTTGCAGCAGTCTGGTTCAGAGTTCAGAGAAGGCAGCTAAGGAAATGTGTAGTTTTACTTAATGACAGCTGTGAATGGGAAGGAGCTGCCACATTGCAATACAACTGCACTTTAAGGGATCATTTCACTTCACCTTGGGTCTCTTTTCTCCACAAACTACTGACACCCCAGTATTAAAGGCCACATACACACTCTTATCACTGTTAAAGGGATATTGCAAAATGTCCAAATTTTTGTTTACCCTAAAAAATAAATTAATGCAAGATGTTGTACCCCATTATTAAAGGGTAGACTGATGCCATATGCGCAAGTTAATTCGCTAAAGGGGAACTTGATGTCATACGCGCTAAAGGGGTCGTTGATGCGCTAAAAGGGAAGTTCATGAAATGAGCACTAAAGGGGAAGTTGATGCAATACACCTTAAAGGGGAAGTTGGTGTGGTATGCATTAAATGGAAAGTTGGTGGGATATGCATTAACGGGGTAGTTAATATATAAAGAGTGTGAATAGGTTGGACTTGATGGACGTATGTCTTTATTCAACCTTAATTACTATGTATGTAGTTGGTGTGATGTGCATTAAAGGGGAAGTTAGTGTGATATGTCTTAAAGGGAAAGTTGGTGTTATACGCATTAAAGGTAACATTGGTATAATACGCCTTAAAAGAAAAGTTGGTGTGATGTGCCTTAAAGGGAAAGTTGGTGTGATATGCCTTAAAGTTGTAGTTGATGAGATATTCATTAAAGGGGAAGTTGATGTGGTAGGCCCTAAAGTGTTTTAGATCAATTTCCATATTACCTTTAAAGCGTATCATATCTACTTCCCCTTTAACAATTGGGTACAATACCTCAAATTAATTTATTTTTTAGGTTAAAGGGTCGGAAAAACGCTGGGTACTCTGCTAGTTAATTATGAATTAGAGCCTTTTTCTGATTGATCATAGGTGCTGATATATTTATTAGGATAATATATATTATTACGTATCAAATATAATAGTTATATTAACAAAAGTTTTTTTTATCTGTTTTTCCAATCGTCCCTGGATATAGGGTAGGTGCCCCCTAGGATATAAAAGAAATAACATTTCTTTTGGTGGAAGGGGGGGGGGGCACAGAAGGGGCACAGAGACTTATTCTGCTAATTTCATTGGGTCTATAGGAGAGTAAATAGTGTAAATCTATAGTAATTATGCTAACTTTAATAGCCCTGGGAAATCTATTTCTCCCCTGGGACATACGTGTAAGATCTAGTAACAGTTTAGTGTATCCTACAGAGCTCTGATTGGACAGAAAGTTTATAAACAAACAATACAAATGTATAAATTCCATTGGCAATCTGCACAAGGACATCTACAGAGCTGGTCCTGTTACCTTCTCTTCACCACATTGAACTCTAATAGGATCTGTAAGTACAAAGACTTTAATCTTATTGATAGTGTCATTTTACATTCTGTGTTAATGTGATACAAATTGTCCTTGTTCAATGAAGATGTTTGAAGGTGAAAATGTCCATTTTATTTGGTTGGTTTATTATGATTTGTCCCTGTAAATCCAGATAACATTGATTTACTGTGAAGATCCCCAGAAAGCAGGTTAGTCAAACCCACCAATAGTAACAGTGCCCCAGGGCTGGTTAGATAACCCACCAATAGTAACAGTGCCCCAGGGCTGGTTAGACAAACCCACCAATGGTAACTGTCCCCCAGGGCTGGTTAGATAAACCCACCAATGGTAACTGTCCCCCAGGACTGGTTAGACAAACCCACCAATAGTAACTATCCCCCAGGGCTGGTTACACAAACCCAACAATAGTAACAGTCACCCAGGGCTTGTTAGACAATCCCACCAATAGTAACCATCCCCCGGGGCTGATTAGACAAACCCACCAATAGTAACTGTCCCCCAGGGCTGATTTGACAAACCCACCAATAGTAACTGTCCCCCAGGCTTGTTAGACAAACCCACCAATTGTAACCATCCCCCAGGGATGGTTAGACAAACCCACCAATAGTAACTGTCCTCCAGGGCTAGTTAGACAAACCCAATAGTAACTGTCCCCCAGGGCTTGTTAGACAAACCCACCAATAGTAACTGTCCCCCAGGGCTTGTTACACAAACCCACCAATAGTAACCATCCCCCAGGGCTTGTTAGACAATCCCACAAATAGAAACCATCCCCCGGGGCTGGTTTGACAAACCCACCAATAGTAACTATCCCCCAGGGCTGGTTAGACAAACCCACCAATAGTAACCTTCCTCCAGGGCTGGTTAGACAAACCCACCAATAGTAACCTTCCCCCGGGGCTGGTTTGACAAACCCACCAATAGTAACTATCTCCCAGGGCTGGTTAGACAAACCCACCAATAGTAAATCTGTTGTATTCAATTAGATCAACTGGACTTGAAATGTAGTTCTTGAAGACGTTTCGCTAGTCGGATGACTAGCGAAACGTCTTCAAGAACTATATGATAGGATTAGATAGACGAGACGTACAGATTGTAGATAGATAGACAGATAGATAGATAGTGATAGATAGACAGGACAGACAGATAGTGATAGATTGATGATAGATAGATAGATAGATAGTGATAGATAGATAGATTAGATAGATAGATAGATAGCAGAGTTAGATAGATAGATAGATAGGTTAGAGAGATAGATAGATAGATAGATAGATAGATAGATAGATAGCAGAGTTAGATAGATAGATAGATAGATAGATAGATGATAGATAGACAGACAGACAGACAGACAGATAGTGATAGATAGATTGATAGATAGATAGACAGACATACAGATGTAGATAGATAGACAGATAGATAGATAGATGATAGATAGATAGACAGACAGACAGATAGTGATAGATTGATGATAGATAGATAGATAAGATAGTGATAGATAATAGATAGATAGAAGATAGATAGATAGTGATAGATGATAGATAGATGATAGACAGACAGACAGATAGTGATAGATAGATGATAGATTCATGATAGATAGATAGATGATAGATAGATAGATAGTAGATAGATAGACAGACATACAGATAGTAGATAGATAGACAGACAGACAGAAAGACAATAGTGATAGATAGATAGATAGATAGATAGATAGATAATAAATAGATAGATAGTAGATAGTAGATAGATAGTGATAGATAGATAGATAGATAGATGATAGATGATAGATAGACAGACAGACAGATAGTGATAGATAGATAATAGATAGATAGATAGATGATAATAGATAGATAGATAGATAGATAGATAGATAGATGATAGATGATAGATAGACAGACAGACAGAGTGATAGATAGATGATAGATAGAGATAGATGAGATAGATAGATAGATAGATAGATGATAGATAGATAGATAGATAGATAGATAGATAGATGATAGATGATAGATAGACAGACAGACAGATAGTGATAGATAGATGATAGATAGATAGATAGATGATAATACATAGATAGATAGATAGATGTAGATAGATAGATAGATAGATAGATAGATTGATAGATGATATAGATAGACAGACAGACAGATAGTGATAGATAGATGATAGATAGATAGAGAAGATAGATAGTGATAGATAGATAGACAGACAGACAGACAGACAGAGAGTGTAGATAGATTGATAGATAGATAGACAGACTACAGATTGTAGATAGATAGACAGATAGATAGATAGATGATAGATAGATGACAGACAGACAGATAGTGATAGATTGATGATAGATAGATAGATAGATAGTGATAGATAGATAGATAGATAGATAGATAGATAGATAGATAGCAGAGTTAGATAGATAGATAGATAGGTAGCAGAGATAGATGATAGATAGATAATAGATAGATAGATTAGTAGCAGAGTTAGATAGATAGATAGATAGATAGATAGATAGATAGATAGATAGATAGATAGATGATAGATAGACAGACAGACAGACAGATAGTGATAGATAGATGATAGAATAGATAGACAGACATACAGATTGTAGGATAGATAGACAGATAGATAGATGATAGATAGATAGACAGACAGACAGATAGTGATAGATTGATGATAGATAGATAGATAGATAGTGATAGATAGATAGATAGATAGATAGATAGATAGATAGATAGACAGACAGATAGTGATAGATAGATAGATAGATGATAGATGATAGAAGACAGACAGACAGATAGTGATAGATAGATGATAGATAGATAGAGATAGATAGATAGAGCTATATTATTTATATATATTATATTTTTTCACTGTGTGTCACATCACATTCTGATGAAGGAACGTGCTGTATAGAGGGTAGTGATCTCAGAAATACTACCGCAGCCACGTGCAACGCTAGGAGGAAGAGGCGAAGTAGAGCTAGGAGCTTAGGAGTTAATTTTTTTTGTTTGGTATTGTTGAGCAGTTAAATGTTTTATGACTGATTTGATTTGATTGCATTACAATGTTTAATACGTACTTAAGTAATTTATTATGTGATAGAATGTGTTATTGTATAGTATATAAGTGTGTTTGACGATGGATAAATGGTCTATCCTTTCCCTCATCATCTTTTGTTGTTGGTGGTAGGGTTTATTAGGTATGTGTAAATATATTGGTACTATCTATAAATGTATATGAGAAAAAGTAAAAATGTGTAAATATTGTAACAATGATAATAAGTTGTGATTTATATACTTTAATGTGTATGTTTACTATTGAGTAGCATGTTCAATAAATCTATATAATGGTAAGGAGATGGGGTTTGGGTTTTTAGGGAACTGGGCTGACTTCTCGTGGCTACAGGCTTTTAGTAGATTGACTGCACCTCAATAATGATGGTGCAGCTGTTTTGGGGGAGAAGATGGCTAGGGGGTTGGAGGAGGTTTAGAACTAGGTATGGGGAGGGAGGAAGAGTATGGAAATAAACTGAATGATAATCTAAAATGTATAATTACATGCACATTACGTGGCCCAACTAAACTGTCCATAACAAACAGCAATACACAATCTTGTTCTTAAACCTTTTTTATGTTCTTAACACTTTTGTTTCTAAATGCACCAATTAAAAAAAAAAGACAAACCCCTTAAAAGGAAATCACTGAGAGCTCAGAAATCGCTCTGCCAGCAGGATTTATATGTGAGTGTAAGGACAGGTAGTGGTATTTGTTATATAATAAACCCAGAGGACAGGGTACGGACAGCTAATGATATTGTGATATAATAAACCCAGAAGACAGGGTATAGTCAGCTAGTGCTATTTGTTATAAAGTAAACCCAGAGGACAGGGTATGGACAGCTAGTGCTATTTGTTAATAATAAACCCAGAGGACAGGGTACGGACAGCTAATGATATTTGTTATATAATAAACCCAGAAGACAGGGTATAGTCAGCTAGTGTTATTTGTTATATAATAAACTCAGATGAAAGGGTAAGGACAGCTAGTGTATTTGTTATATAATAAACCCAGAGGACAGGGTAAGGACAGCTAGTGCTATTTGTTTATATAATAACCCAGAGGACCGGGTACAGTCAGCTAGTGCTATTTGTTATAAAGTAAACCCAGAGGACAGGGTATGGACAGTTAGTGATATTTGTTATATAATAAACCCAGAGGACAGGGTACCGTCAGCTAGTGCTATTTGTTATATAATAAAACCCAGAGGACAGGATATGGACAGCTAGTGATATTTGTTAATAATGAACCCAGAGGACAGGGTAAGGACAGCTAGTGCTATTTGTTATATAATAAACCCAGAGGACAGGGTACAGTTAGCTAGTGCTATTTGTTATATAATAAACCCAGAGGACAGGGTATGGACAGCTAGTGTTATTTATTATATAAAAAACCCAGAGGACAGGGTATGGACAGCTAGTGTTATTTATTATATAATAAACCAGAGGACAGGGTATGGACAGCTAGTGCTATTTGTTATATAATAAACCCAGAGGGACAGGGTATGGACAGCTAGTGCTATTTGTTATATAATAAACCCAGAGGACAGGGTACGGATAGCTAGTGCTATTTGTTATATAATAAACCAGAGGGACAGGGTACAGATAGCTAGTGCTATTTTATATAATACCCCAGAGGACAGGGTACGGACAGCTAGTGCTATTTGTTTTATAATAAACCCAGAGGACAGGGTATGGACAGCTAGTGCTATTTGTTATATAATAAACCCAGAGGACAGGGAACGGACAGCTAGTGCTATTTGTTTTATAATAAACCCAGAGGACAGGTTATGGACAGCTAGTGCTATTTGTTATATAATAAACCCAGAGGACAGGGTATGGACAGCTAGTGATATTTGTTAATAATAAACCCAGAGGACGGGTACGGATAGCTAGTGCTATTTGTTATATAATAAACCCAGAGGACAGGGTACAGATAGCTAGTGCTATTTGTTATATAATAAACCCAGAGGACAGGGTATGGACAGCTAGTGATATTTGTTATATAATAAACCCAGAGGACAGGGTACGGATAGCTAGTGCTATTTGTTATATAATAAACACAGAGGACAGTGAGTGGGTTTAAAATGTGTTTATAAAAAAAGATGGTATAGCTCTACTCCCTATTAATACCCATTAAAGTGTAACCTTATAATCTAAGGGTGCCTACAGGGAATAAAATTTCCCATCATCCCCTCCACACCAGGGGCAGATGGGGAAAAAATGGCACTAACACTCTTAAACACCAATATGAACTGCCATTGTTATATTGTTTATAATAGGTGTAGTGTATCATGCATTACGTTACCAGTGTATTGGTTTTAAAGGGTGTTCCCACCATTATTGATACGAATAACTTTGATATGTGGAGCAGTTTCATAAGTAATTGACTTTGGACCTGTTCTGATGTTTTATCAGAGTGTTTAGTGCCAGTTTTTGCAGGGGCTATCTTTCCCCATCTGCCCCTGGTTGGAGGGGATGATGGGAAATAGTTAGTTTTTTGCTTTAAAAGTGTTTTAGCAAGGTGGATTTGTATAAGGTATATATACTACCTTTGTTCCATGCTCCTGTCCAATTGATTAAAATAATCAATTTCGTTAAAGGCGTCAGAGATGGATTAAGATCATGGGGCCCAGAAGAAGAGCCATCATTTAGGGCCCCCTTTTTTTGCACATCTATTGTATAGACTGTCATTTTGTTACTGCTTCTGAAGCTGGGCCCCCAGAGGTTTCCTGGGCCCTAGGCAGGTGCCTAGGTTGCCTTGTGAATAATCCTGTTCTGAAAGGCATATTGCATTGTGGGATTAGGAGGTGAGATGCATGGGATAGATATATGGGTGAGATGCATGAGTTGCAATGGTGGGAACCATGAGCAAATGTTTCAGTTTGTCATGGTAGGGGCAACTGATACTTACAGACAGAATCCATAATAAGGCAGAGAGCATAATCACAAAGAAGATCCTCATGGAAGCTCCTGGCAGACCCATGGCAGCTGATTTGATCTGAAATTCAAAAGCTGTCAGATTCAGTTCCATTGACATTCTATATATATTCATTGTGTGTGATCATGTGACAGAGAATCAGTTCATCACATAGAATTTCTGAGGCACATGGTCCACATTGAAATGTCCCTTCTGTAGCCTCCCCTAAAACCAGCCCGGGGGATGGTACAATTAGTGGGTTTGTCTATCTAGCCCTGGGGGACAGTTATTTGGTGGGTTTGTCTAACAAGCCCTGGGGGACAGTACTTTTGGTGGGTTTGTCTAACAAGCCCTGGGGGATAGTTACTATTGGTGGGTTTGTCTAACCAGCCCTGGGGGATGGTTACAATTGGTGGGTTTGTGTAACAAGCCTGGGAGACAGTTACTATTGGTGGGTTTGTCTAACCAGCCGTGGTGGACAGTTACAATTGGTGGGTTTGTCTAACCAGCCCTGGGGGATGGTTACTATTGGGTTTGTCAAACCAGTCCCGGGGAAGGTTACTCACGGCACCAAAATGTTGTGTTTGTATAGTGTTGATATAATAATCCTTATTTACCACCACCAGGTAAATTCAACCAACCAGTCCTTTTTCAGAGATGAAGCGTTTATTTAAGAGTTCCAGGCCCAGAGATATCAGGTAAATTATATATTTCAGCGGTAAGGTGTACAAAGGTATAGTGCAATTCCTTCCTCTATTCCCTCCAATTCTTTCTTACAAAACCCCCTCCTTCCAAAACCTTCCTCTAACAGATTCTCTCACCCCTTGATATACAACACAGACCCCCATCACCCACCCTGGGAAAGGATTTGATAAAACAACGCTAACTCTTTAGGTTTGTTTCTAGAAGGTAGTATAAACATTCACCATTGAAATGCAGATCACCCTCAATAGATGACTGTTTGATAATAGCAGATGTATCTATAGTACGGAGGTTCTTTGAAATGCAAATAACCCAACCCAGGAACTGAGATAGTATCCAAAGACTTTGAAGTATCCGGGAACTGGATCTATGACTATTCCCACTCACTCCTTCTATTAACACCCCAGTCCCAATGTATTTTACAGATTACATATAATTAAATATATGACTACAGTTACTATTGGTGGAATGCTTGTGAAGGTTCTCATTCATCCAGGTCATGGTATATCTGTTGTATTCAATTAGATCAACTGGACTTGAAAGGTTTATGAGAAAAACAAATTAGCACTAGCTGTCCGTTTCCCTGTCCTCTGGGTTTATTATATACAAATAGCACTAGCTGTCCATACCCTGTCCTCTGGGTTATTATAAAACAAATAGCACTAGCTGTCCGTACCCTGTCTACTTTGAGGGTTATTATATAACAAATAGCACTAGCTATCTGTACCCTGTCCTCTGGGTTTATTATATAACCAAATAGCATAGCGATCCGTACCCTGTCCCTCTGGGTTTATTATATAAAAAAGCACTAGCTGTCCATACCCTTGTCCTCTGGCGTTTATTATATAAAAAATAGCAACTAGCTGTCCATACCCTGTCCTCTGGGTTTATTATATATAAAAATAACATAGCGTCCATAACCTGTCCGCTGGGTTTATTATAGAATAAATACCATAGCTGCCCACTACCCTGTCCTCGGGTTTATTAGATAACAAATAGAGCACTAGCTTAACTGGACACTGTCCTCTGGGTTATATATAACAAATAGCAATAGCATGTCCTTACCCTGTCTCTGGTTCTTATTTATAACAAATATCACTAGGCTGTCACATCCTGTCCTCGGGGGTTTATTATATAACAAATAGCATAGCTGGACTGTACCCTGTCCTCTGGGTTTATTATATAACACAAATATCACTAACTTGTCCCATACCCTGTCCTATGGGTTTACTTTATAAAACAAATAGCACTAGCTGACTGCTGTACCCTGTCCTCTGGGTTTTATATATAACAAATAGCACTAGCTGTCCTTACCCGTCCTCTGGGTTATTATTATAACAAAATAGCACTAGATGTCCTTACCCCTTTTATCTGAGGTTATTATATAACAAATAACACTAGTGATATCCCTGTCTTCTGGCTTTATTATATAACCAAATATCATTAGCTGTCCGTCCCTGTCCTACTTGGTTGAATTATATACAAATAGCACTAGCTGTCCCTACCCGGTCCTCTGGGTTTACTTATAACAAATAGCACTAGCTGACTATTACCCGTCTTCTGGGTTTATTATATAACAAATATCATTAGCTGTCCGTACCCGTACTTGGGTTTTATATAAACATACCACTACCTGTCCTTACACTCACATATAAATCTGTGGGCAGAGCGAGTTCTGAGCTCTCAGTGATTCCTTTTAAAAGGGTTTGAGCTTTTTTTTTTTTAATTGGTGCACTGTTGCATTAGAAACAAAAGTGTAAGAACATAAAAAAGGTTAAGAACAAGATTGTGTATTGCTGTTTGTTATGGACAGTGTTGTTGCGGCCACGTAATGTGCATATGTATGATTACTTTTAGATTACTCATTCAGTTTATTTTCCCATACTCTGTCCCTCCCTCCCCTTCCCCAACCATATTCTAAACCTCCCCCAAACCCCTGCATCTTCTCCCCCAAAACAGCTGCAACCATCATTATTGAGGTGACAGTCAACCTACTAAGAGCCTGTAGCCAACAAGAAGTCACCCAGTTCCCTAAAAACCCCAAACCCCAATCTCCGTACCAGTTAGAGTAGAATTTATGACATGCTTCAATAGATAACATACCACATTAAGGTAATCGAAACACAACTTATTTACATTAGTTTACAATATTTACAACATTTAACTTTTCTTTTTCTCAATAATTTATAAGAGATAGTACCAATATATTCACATACCCTAATAACCCTACCACCACACAAAAGTGATGAGGGTAAAGGATAGAACCATTTATCCGATGCAAAAACACAACCACTTATATACTATACAATACAAATTCTATCAACATAAATAAATACTTAAAGTACGTATTAAACATTGTAATGCAATCAAACTCAGTCATAAAACATTTAACTGCTCAAAACATACCAAACAAAAAAAAATTATACTCCTAAGCTCCAGTTTCCTCCCTAGCGTTGCACGTGGCTGCGGTAGTATTTCTGAGATCACTACCCTCTATACAGCACGTTCCTTCATCAGAATGTGATGTGACACACAGTGAAAAAATATAATATATATAAATAATATAGCTCTATCTATCTATCTCTATCTATCTATCATCTATCTATCACTATCTGTCTGTCTGTCTATCTATATCTATCTATCTATCTATCTATCACTATCTGTCTGTCTATCTATCTATCTATCTATCTATCTATCTATCTATCTATCACTATCTATCTATCTATCTATCATCAATCTATCACTATCTGTCTTGTCTGTCTATCTATCTATCATCTATCTATCTATCTGTCTATCTATCTACAAATCTGTATGTCTGTCTATCTATCTATCAATCTATCTATCACTATCTGTCTGTCTGTCTGTCTTCTATTATCATTACTTATAGTCTATCTATCTATCTATCTATCTATCTATCGTATCTAGCTATCTAACTCTGCTATCTATCTATCTATCTATCTATCTATCTATCTATCTCTGCTACCTATCTATCTATCTATCTAACTCTGCTATCTATCTATCTATCTATCTATCTATCTATCTATCTATCACTATCTATCTATCTATCTATCATCAATCTACACATCCTGTCTGTCTGTCTATCTATCTATAATCTATCTATCTATCCTGTCTATCTATTCTACCAATCTGTATGTCTGTTCTATCTAATATCAATCTATCTATCACTATCTGTCTGGTCTGTCTGTCTGTCTATCTGATCTATATCATATCATCTATCTGTCCTATCTATACTTCATCTATCTATCACGCTATCTGTTGTCCTGATCTATCATTTATCTATCATCTATATATCTATCTATCGATTCTATCTATACTATATCTATCTAATCTATCTATGTATTATCATCTATACTATCGTATCTATCATCCTATCTATCATATCTGTCTGTCTGGTCTATCTATCATCTAAATACTATCTACTATCTAATCTATCTATCTATAACTCTATCTATCTATTATTCTATTATCATCTAATCTACTATCCATCTACACACTATCTGTCTGTCTGCTATCTATCATACCTATCATCTATCTATCTATCTATCTTATTCTATCTATCTATTATCATCTATTCTATCATAGTACTATTATCTATCTATCACTATCTGTCTGTCTGTCTATCTATCATCTATCATCTATCACTATCTTCTATCTATCACTATCATCTATCTATCTATCTATCATTTATCTATGATATCTATCTATCTATCTATCTATCAAATGTCTGACTGTCTGTTGTCTATCATCTACATCGTATGTCTGTCATCTACATCTATCTAGCTATCTATCATCTATCTATCTACATGAATCTATCATCTATCTACACATCTGCGTCGAGACAAATCTCTATCTATCTAGCTAATCTATCAATATCTATCTATCTATCATCTAAATCATCTATCTATCTATCTATCTATTATATCTATCATCAATCTATCACTATCTGTCTGTCGTCTATATTATCTATCATCTATCTATCTATCTGTCTATTATCTACAATCTGTATGTCTGTCTATCTATCTATAATCTATCTATCACTATCTGTCTGTCTGTCTGTCTGTCTATCTATTCTTAATCATCTATCTATCTATCTATCTATCTATCTAAACTCTGCTATCTATCTATCTATCTATCTATCTATCTATCTCGTGCTACCTATACTATCTATCTACAAAACTCTCTGCTATCTATCTATCTATCTATCTATCGATCTATCACTATCTATCTATCTATCTATCATCAATCTATCACTATCTGTCTGTCTGTCTATCTATATATCATCTATCTACTATCTGTCTATCTATCTACAATCTGTATGTTGTCTATCTATCTATCAATCTATCTACAACTATCGTGCTGTCTGTCTGTCTGTCTGTCTATCTATCACTCATCTATCTATCATATCTGTCTATTCTATCATCTATCTATCACTATCTGTCTGTCTGTCTATCTATCATCTATCAATCTATCTATCTATCTATCTATCTATCTATCTATCATCTATCTATTCTATCTATGTATTATCATCTATCTATCTATCTATCATCTATCTATCACTATCTGTCTGTCTGTCTATAGAATCATCTATCATCTATTCCCATCTATCTATCTATCTATCTAATCAGTTCTATCGTAAAACTATCTAGTCCTATTATCCAATCTATCTATCTATCTATCTATCTATCTATCGATCTTCACTACTCTGTCTGTCTGTCTATCTATAATCTATATCTATCTATCTATCTATCTATCTATCTACTAGTATCTATTCTATCTATCTATTATCATATCTATCGTATCATTTATATCTATCACTATCGTTGTCTGTCTATCATCATCTATACACTATTCTTATCTATTCTATCACTATCGATCTATCTACTATCTATCTATCTATTATCTATCATCATCTATCACTATTGTCTGTCTGTCTGTCTGTCTATCCTATCTACTATCTTGTAGTCTCTATCTATATCTATCATCTATCATCTATCATCTACATGAATCTATCATCTATCTAAATATCTGTCTGTCGGGTCTATTATCAATCTATCTATCTATCTATCTACTATCATATCTATCTATCATATCTTCGCTACTATATCATAGTTAGCCGTATTTCTATCTAATCTCTATCGAATCATATCATATCTATCACTATCATGTCTTCTGACTATCTAATTCTATTCGCTATATCTATCATCTACGCTGCTATATCTATCTATCTAGACCCTGTCTATCTCTTAGCTATCTATCTATCATCAATTCTCATCTAGCTATACTATCTGTCTGGTCTATCGGTCTATCATCGTATCATCTATCCATTCTATGCTATAGGATATAGCTATCGGTATTGCCTGTCTGCCTATAGATCTATTATCTAATCTATAATCGATATATCATCTGTCTGTGGTCTGTCTATCATCTATCCATATTATCTAAAGATATCTATTAGCTATCTAGCTATCATATTATGGATCTATCTATCTATCTATCTATCTATCTATCTATCTATCTATCTATCACTATCTGTCTGTCTCTCTATCTATCTATCACTATCCATCTATCACTATCCATCTATCACTATCCATCTATCATTATCCATCACTATCCATCACTATCCATCACTATCTATCACTATCTATCATCCGTCCGTCCGTCCGTCTATCATCTATCTATCTGTCTGTCTATCTATCTATCATCTATCTGTCTATCTGTCTGTCTATCTATCTATCTATCTATCTATCTATCCTACCTACCTATACATATTTTGCTATAGACTACCTAATTGTATATTTATTTAAGAGATAATGAAATATTCCATGTGGTAGTATTATCCCTTACCCATCCCTTTAATTGAAGATCCTATGCCTTGAAAGGTTAGAAGTTAAGATCTTCCAGACCAGGGTTACACTGATATAGTTGGAACAATTGTCATTCATATGATTAAACTAGAACCACAGTGTTGTAACTACAGCCCCCGTGATGATTGGGGGCCCTGGATGCTAAAAGGGCCCACCAATGTAATGTGAGCACTTTTATATAGCTGATCACACACCTTTACTGATATCCGTGCAATCGGCTGTTAATATCTGCTGATTGTGATAAATCAGTGTGAAGAGGGTGTGTGTCTCAAAAGCTGTGGGAGTTTCTAGTTTGTAAATAATAGATACATTTTACAGTATAAAAAAATCACTTCATGTGCCACAACAACAAATGTATGGACAGAATGTAACACTGCAAATAAAATGGTAACCAACCAACTCATATAAACCTCAATCATATAAACCTCATAGAGCTAGGAGTAAATATCCACATGGTTATAAATGGGACCAGCATCATACAAACCCCCATAGAGCTAGGAGTAAATATCCACATGGTTATAAATGGGACCAGCATCATCCAAATCCCCATAGAGCTAGGAGTAAATATCCACATGGTTATAAATGGGACCAGCATCATACAAACCCCCATAAAGCTAGGAGTAAATATCCACATGGTTATAAATGGAGCATGCAACATACAAATCCCCATAGAGCTAGGAGTAAATATCCACATGGTTATAAATGGTACCAGCATCATACAAACCTCCATAGAGCTAGGAGTAAATATCCACATGGTTATAAATGGGACCAGCATCATACAAACCTCCATAGAGCTAGGAGTAAATATCCACATGGGTATAAATGGGACCAGCATCATACACATCCCCATAGAGCTAGGAGTAAATATCCACATGATTATAAATGGGACCAGCATCATAAAAAACCCCATAGAGATAGGAGTAAATATCCATATGGTTATAAATGGGACCTGCATCATACAAACCCCCATAGAGCTAGGAGTAAATATCCACATGGTTATAAATGGGGCCAGCATCATACAAATCCCCATAGAGCTAGGAGTAAATTTCCACATGGTTTTAAATGGGACCAGCATCATACAAACCCCATAGAGCTAGGAGTAAATATCCACATGGTTATAAATGGGACCAGCATCATACAAATCCCATAGAGCTAGGAGTAAATATCCACATGGTTATAAATGGGACCAGCATCATACAAATCCCCATAGAGCTAGGAGTAAATATCCACATGGTTATAAATGGTACCAGCATCATACAATCCCCATAGAGCTAGGAGTAAATATCCACATGGTTATAAATGGGACCAGCATCATATAAACCCCCATAGAGCTAGGAGTAAATATCCACATGGTTATAAATGGGACCAGTATCATACAAATCCCCATAGAGCTAGGAGTAAATATCCACATGGTTATAAATGGGACCAGCATCATATAAACCCCCGTAGAGCTAGGAGTAAATATCTGTGACCTGTATTACTACACATGTTATTAAGTGTAAATAGGGTGTGTAGACAGGGAGCCATGTGTGTTATAAAGTGTCTAGTGACCAGACTGTAAGGATTAAACCCTGATTGGTTGTATTTCCATTACAGATGCGTACTTTGGGGAGGCGGATGATATTTGCCATGGAAAAGGTGGTACTTGTGAATTTGCTTGTCTTAGAAAGTACTTTGTAAGGGACGGAACATGTACATTGTATCCAAGCTGTTGTATTAACCTTCAATGACTGACAAGCCTGTGTTTATCATTATAATAAATAACCAATAATCAGCATCCTGACAATGTGTGTGTGTTGTAATTTTCACCAAAACATGGACCGCATTTACACAAAGCTGCAATCGGTTTTGGCAAATTTCTCTTCCAGTAAATCTGTTGTATTCAGTTAGATCAACTGGACTTGAAATGTAGTTCTTGAAGACGTTTCGCTAGTCATCCGACTGGCTTTCTCAATTCAGAATGACTTGTACAAGAATCTGTGGTAATTATGTCCCCTGGAAAGTCCCAATTAGCATATCACAGCCAGGTGTTAAGGGCGTCGGGGTCAGTTCGTAATAGAAAGAAACTTCCACTTGAAACAGGTACAATCTCCACATAGACCCAGAGGATTTGCACTCTCCCTGGTGGCAGCTCTACTGCAACACAACCCCCAGGAGATTCGGGAGCAAATGTCTGGCAAATCTCCTGCAGCTCTGGAGCTACTGGCAATACGGTCAGGGGGGACCTTCTCTCGGCTGTAGAAACGTAAGGAGGCTTCCTCAGCAGCTTTCACATTAGAGCCAACAATCATAGGTGTAGACTTTCTTCCACCTGGAGGGGGCTCATATAAGCAATGACTTTAAATGGGGGATTGTCACAGGGGCCATACACATCGTCTAATCCCTTTAACCAGTCTCTAACTGAAGCATCTGGACGGCCCTTTGCAAAACCTTTTTACCACTCGGCTAGCAGGAGGAAGCAGGTTTTCAGATAAACAAATCCTTTTCTCCAGCTCAGGGCAAGGAGATTCCTCCAGCATCTGCATAGCAGCCTCCTGCCACTCTCCCTTGTTCTCCTGGGTGTAGGGACCACTCCTGAATAGACCTTTAACTTGGGATACTTGGTTCCTGCTACAATAAGGGTCTGAGGAGTATAAACCACAGAGGAGGCTGAACTAACTGATGATTCTTTGGGCTTGTCACTAATTGACATATTTCTGATATAACTCCTCATCTGTGGAGGTATAGGTGGTCTTGGGTAAATAATAGGGCAACCAACTGGATGGGCTCCCACAGGAAAAATGATGTAGAGCCCTGTATCATCATTCGGCTCCTCTGGATTGCTATACGGTAAGGTGAAATATCCAGTTACCGTGGAATCTTATTAAGCTAGCAAATGGGAGACCATTAAATTTGGGTGGAAGGCTAGCATTAATTCTGTAGAACGACCCCCAGGTACATGATCAATGGGACAGGCATGTCCTGGGTTAATAAACTCTGCTACAGACCATGCATATACATCAACTGTTTGATCAATCAGATATGTAGTGCCAAAGGTAACAATTATACAGTCACTATTGGAAGAGACGTGGTACAGGAACAAACAACACAGAATATTCCCGCCAACAACTTCTTTACCATTTTAAAGGCCCATGTTGGATGCCAAATGTAAGGCGATAGTAAAATGGGGTACATCATTGCTTTACAGAATGTCACCTCTGTTACCCAGATTCTATGCACAGGACTCTTATTTATCAGCAGTGGGCCCTCGCATATGTTGGAGGCAGAGTGTTGCTGAACTACAACTCTAGCAAATGCAATAAATAGCGCCATTGGTTCTTGAACTTAAACAGTATCTTATTTATTAACAGAACAATATTAATAAGGCATTGTAATTACCATTTATGTGAAAGCATTTGTGTGACCACATGTCTGCATGTGTAACTGTGTTTGTATGCCTGTATGTTACAATATGTGTGTGTTTGTTTGCATGTGTGACTGCATGTGTAGCTGTGTTTGTATGCCTGTATGTTACAATATGTGTGTGTTTGTTTGCATGTGTGACTGCATGTGTAACTGTGTTTGTATGCCTGTATGTTACAATATGTGTGTGCTTGTTTGCATGTGTGACTGCATGTGTAACTGTGTTTGTATGCCTGTATGTTACAATATGTGTGTGCTGTTTGCATGTGTGACTGCATGTGTAGCTGTGTTTGTATGCCTGTATGTTACAATATGTGTGTGTTTGTTTGCATGTGTGGACTGCATGTGTAGCTGTGTTTGTATGCCTGTATGTTACAATAGTGTGTGTTTTGTTTGCATGTGTGATGCATGTGTAGCTGTGTTTGTATGCCTGTATGTTAAATATGTGGGTGTTTGTTTGCATGTGTGACTGCATGTTGAGCTGTGTTTGTATGCCTGTATGTTACAATATGTGTGTGTTGTTTGCATGTGTGACTGCATGTGTAGCTGTGTTTGTTGCCTGTATGTTACAATATGTGTGTGTTGTTTTGCATGTGTGATGCATGTGTAACTGTGTTTGTATGCCTGTATGTCACAATATGTGTGTTTGTGCATGTGTGACTGCATGTGTAACTGTGTTTGTATGCCTGTATGTCACAATATGGTGTGTTGTTTTTGGGTCTGCATGTGTAACTGTGTTTGTATGCCTGTATGTTACAATATGTGTGTGTTTTTTGCATGTGTGACTGCATGTGTAACTGTGTTTGTATGCCTGTATGTTACAATATGTGTGTGTTTGTTTGCATGTGTGACTGCATGTGTAGCTGTGTTTGTATGCTGTATGTTACAATATGTGTGTGTGTGTTTGCATGTGTGACGCATGTGCAGCTGTGTTTGTATGCCGTATGTTACAATATGTGTGTGTTTGTTTGCATGTGTGGACTGATGTGTAACTGTGTTGTATGCCTGTATGTTACAATATGTGTGTGTTTGTTCGCATGTGTGACTGCATGTGTAGCTGTGTTTGTATGCCTGTATGTTACAATATGTGTGTGTTTGTTTGCATGTGTGACTGCATGTGTAGCTGTGTTTGTATGCCTGTATGTTACAATATGGGTGTGTTTGTTTGCATGTGTGACTGCATGTGTAACTGTGTTTGTATGCCTGTATGTTACATATGTGTGTGTTTGTTTGCAGTGTGTGACTGCATGTGTAACTGTGTTTGTATGCCTGTTGTTACAATATGTGTGTGTTTTTGCATGTGTGACTGCATGTGTAACTGTGTTTGTATGCCTGTATGTTACAATATGTGTGTGTTTGTTTGCATGTGTGACTGCATGTGTAACTGTGTTTGTATGCCTGTATGTTACAATATGTGTGTGTTTTTTGCATGTGTGACTGCATGTGTAACTGCGGCACTGTATGTTACAATATGTGTGTGTTTGTTTGCATGTGTGACTGCATGTGTAACTGTTTTGTATGCCTGTATGTTACAATATGTGTGTGTTTTTTGCATGTGTGACTGCATGTGTAACTGTGTTTGTATGCCTGTATGTTACAATATGTGTGTGTTTGTTTGCATGTGTGACTGCATGTGTAACTGTGTGTGTAGCCTGTATGTTACAATATGTGTGTGGTTTTTGCATGTGTGACTGCATGTCTTATTTATGGATAAAGTGCAGGGGACCAAATTACCGTTATAAAACTTTTGAGCAACAATCTCTCTAGAAGAAGTTCCCCATACAGCACCGCACACCTAATCCGGATACAATTGAAAACAATGACTATAAACACAGTCACGAATCATCATATGGGATTCAATGTGAGTACAACCTCCATGATTACCTATTAAACCATATTAAACCATGATTACCTATTAAACCATATTAAACCATGAAACCTATTAAACCATATTAAACATGATTACCTATTTAAACCATATTAAACCATGATTACCTATTAAACCATATTAAACCATGATACCTATTAACCATATTAACCATGATAACCTATTAAACCATATTAAACCATGATAACCTATTAACCATATTAACCATGATTACTATTAAACCATATTAAACCATGATTACCTATAAACCATATTAAACCATGATTACCTATAAACCCTATTAAACCATGATTACCTATTAACCATATTTAAACCATGATTACCTATTAAACCATATTAAACCATGATTACCTATAACCATATAAACCATGATAACCATTAACCTATTAAACCAATTACCTATTAAACCATATACATGATTACCTATTAACCTATTAACATGATAACCTATTAAACCATATTAAACCTGATCCTATAAAACATATTAAACCATGATTACTAGTATTAAACATATAAACCATGATAAACTATTATTAAACCATATTAAAACCATGATTACCTATTAAACCATATTAAACCATGATTTACCTATTAAACCATATTAAACCATGATACCTATTAAACCATATTAAACCATATACATAAACCAATTAAACATGATACCATTAAACCATATTACCATGATACCTATTAAACCATATAAACCATGATACCTATTAAACCCATATTAAAACATGATTACCTATAAACCATATTAACCATGTACCTATTAAACCAATTAAAACAGATTACCTATTAAACCATGATTGCCAATAAACATATATTAAACCTGATACCTTTAACCATATTAAACCATGATTACCTTAAAACCATATTAAACCATGATTACCTATTAAACCCTATTAAACCATGATTACCTATTAAACCCTATTAAACCTGAATACCTATTAAACCATATAAACCATGATTACCTATTAAACCAATTAAAACCATGATTACCTATTAAACATATTAACCATGATTACCTATTAAACCATATTAAACCATGATTACCTATTAAACCCTATTAAACCATGATTACCTATTAAACCATGATTACCTATTAAACCCTATTAAACCATGATTACCTATTAAACCATGATTGCCAATAAACCATATTAAACCATGATTACCTATTAAACCATATTAAACCATGATTACCTATTATTAAACCCTATTAAACCATGATTACCTATTAAACCTTATAACCATGATTACCCATAAACCATATTAAACCATGATTACCTATTAAACCATATTAAACCATGATACCCATTTACCATATTAACATGATTACCTATTAAACCCTATTAAACCATGATTACCTATTAAACCATATTATTAAACCATGATTACCTATTAAACCCTATTAAAACCATGATTACCTATTAAACCATTATTAAACCATGATTACCTATTAAACCATATTAAACCATGATTACCTATTAACCTATTAAACCATGATTACCTTAAACCTATTAAACCATGATACCTATTAAACCATATAAAACCATGATTACCTATTAAACCCTATTAACCATGATTACCATATTAAACCATGATAACTATTAAACCTATTCACATGATTACCTATTAAACCATATTAAACATGATTACCTATTAAACCCTAATTCAAACCATGATACCTATTAAACCATATTAAACCATGATTACTATTAAACCATATTAAAACCATGATTACCTATTAAACCAATTAAACCATGATTTAACCTATTATAAACCATATTAAACCATGATTACCTATTAAACCATGATTGCCAATAAACCATATTAAACCATGATTACCTATTAAACCCTATTAAACCATTGATACCTATTAAAAAACCATATTAAACCATGATTACCATATTAACCATGATTACTATTAAACATATTTAACCCATGATACCTATTAAACCATGATTACCTATTAAACCATAATAAACCATGATTACCTATTAAACCCTATTAAACCATGATTACCTATTAAACCATATTAAACCATGATTGCCTATTAAACCATATTAAACCATGATTACCTATTAAACCCTATTAAACCATGATTACCTATTAAACCATATTAAACCATGATTACCTATTAAACCCTATTAAACCATGATGAATTAACAGTGTATGGTGAACTGGAGGGCTTAACTAACAGTGTCTGGTAAACTGGAGGGCTGAACTAACAGTGTGTGGTAAACTGGAGGGCTGAACTAAAAGTGTCTGATAAACTGGAAGGCTGACCTAACAGTGTCTGGTGAACTGGAGGGCTTAACTAACAGTGTCTGGTGAACTGGAGGGCTGACCTAACAGTGCCTGGTGAACTGGAGGGCTGACCTAACAGTGCCTGGTGAACTGGAGGGCGGAACACACATGCCTTGAGAACTGGGAGGGCTGACTAACCTGTGGTCCTGGTAACTGGAGGGCTGGCCTAACAGTGCCTGGTGAACTGGAGGGCTGAACTAACAGTGACTGGTAAACTGGAGGGCTGACCTAACAGTGTCTGTTAAAATGGAGGGCTGAACTAACAGTGTCTGGTAAACTGGAGGGCTGACCTAATAGTGTGTGGTGAACTGGAGGGCTGACCTAACAGTGTCTGTTAAACTGGAGGGCTGAACTAACAGTGTCTGCTGAACTGGAGGGCTGAACTAACAGTGTCTTGTGAACTAGAGGGTTGAACTAACAGTGTTTGGTGAACTGTAGGGCTGAATTAACAGTGTATGGTGAACTGGAGGGCTTAACTAACAGTGTCTGGTAAAAAAAAAAACTGAGGCGAACTAACATGTGTGTGTAAACTGGAGGGCTGAACTAAAAGTGTCTATAAACTGGAATGCTGACCTAACAGTGTCTGGTGAACTGGAGGGCTAACTAACCTGTCCTGGTGAACTGAGGGCTGACCTAACAGTGCCTGGTGAACTGGAGGGCTGACCTACAGTGCCTGGTGAACTGGAGGGCTGAACTAACAGTGTCTGTAAACTGGAGGGCTGAACTACAGTGTCTGGTAAACTGGAGGGCTGAACTAGCAGTGTCTGTTGAACTGGAGGACTGAACTAACTGTGTCTGGTAAACTGGAGGGCTGAACTAACATTGACTGATAAACTAGAGGGCTGAACTAACAGTGACTGGTAAACTGGAGGGCTGACCTAACAGTGTCTGTTAAAATGGAGGGCTGAACTAACAGTGTCTGGTAAACTGGAGGGCTGACCTAATAGTGTGTGGTGCAACTGGAGGCTGACCAACAGTGTCTGTTGAACTGGAGGGCTGACTAACAGTGTCTGCTGAACTGAGGGCTGACTAACAGGGTCTTGGAACTAGAGGGTTGAACTAACAGTTTTTTGGTGAACTGTAAGGTGAACTAGGGTTACATTAACAGTGTATGGTGAACTGGAGGGCTTAACTAACAGTGTCTGATAAACTGGAAGGCTGACCTAACAGTGTCTGGTAAACTGGAGGGCTAACCTAACAGTGTCTGGTGAACTGGAGGGCTGACCTAACAGTGCCTGGTGAACTGGAGGGCTGACCTAACAGTGCCTGGTGAACTGGAGGGCTGAACTAACAGTGTCTGGTAAACTGGAGGGCTGAACTAACAGTGTCTGGTAAACTGGAGGGCTGAACTAGCAGTGTCTGTTGAACTGGAGGACTGAACTAACTGTGTCTGGTAAACTGGAGGGCTGAACTAACATTGACTGGTAAACTAGAGGGCTGAACTAACAGTGACTGGTAAACTGGAGGGCTGACCTAACAAAAGTGCCAAAAACTGCCCCAACAGGAGGCTAGCAGACAGTCCATCATATGGGCTCTGCCTCCTACCTTGCCTCAGGTTAGAATTATTTATGCATGCGTACTCATGAGCCCGTCTTCCCCCCTATCCTCCCCCTCCCTCCTCCCCTCTCAGGATTCCCTCCCCCTAGCATAAATCCCTTATGTATAAGATTTCCCTGGGCTCCACAGCCCCACCGCTATGTTTTATATCTTTAATACAGCTCCCCAACTTTACTTACCATCTCCTCTTTCCTCGGCAATGATCTGCCGGCAGCCACGTCCGTGATTGGCTGCCGCTCAGCCAACACAGACGCGGTTGGCCGGTCCCCGCCCCTCTGCTTGCATTTTTTCCGCAAGCAGAGGGCCGGGAGCGCGGCGAGGAGAAGAGGGAGGTAGTAGAGTTTGGGGGGACTTTTTAAAGATATCACCATGCGGTTTGATGCTGGGAGCCCTTAGGGGAAATCTCGATATACAAAAATGTTTTTTTGGGTGGACATACTTTAATATTAAGAGATGAGGACAAGAATGTGGGAACCATAAACAATGGACTGATTCTGGTTAGAAAACTACGAGAGGGGAAATATTCTATAATCATATCTATTGTTGTTTAGTTACATCACTGGACCTTTAAAGTTTAGTTCTTGAAGACGTTTCGCTAGTTTTCTAACTGAACATTACAGATATGCCATGACCTGGAATAACGACCTTCACAACATATTGCTAACCAACCATGTTTTTTAACCCTCCATATAGCATCCTAGTCCTAATGGCATAGACTGTAACAGGGTGCCTTCTAGAACCTTTTGGGCACATAGAGCAAAATTTTCCAGAGCCGCTTTATATTTTATGTGCTGCCACAGCAGGGTGTGACCTCTGGTCTTTTACCAACATGTCTGGGTGACACTGGCTGTGACTAGTTCAAGTTTAGCAGGTCAGTCCTCCAGTTCCACAACCACTATTAGGTCAGCCCTTCATTTTCACCAGACACTGTTAGCTGCAGCCCTCCAGTTAAACCAGATACAGGTTTTCGGTCACGCCTCAGTGTTCACAGACACTGTTTATATTCAGCAGCCCCCATTTCACCAACACTGTTAGTTCCGCCCATCCAGTTCACTCCAGACACCTAATTCATCCCTCCAGTTTACCAACCAGTTATTCAGCCCCTCTATTTCACAAGACAGTGACACATCACCCTCCAGCCTTCACCAGACAACTGGTGTGTGGTCACCCTCCAGCTCAGACAGACACTGTTAGTTCCCCGCCCATCAAGTTTTACCGAATCAAGTGGAACAAGAGGAGGCTGTTATGTCAGAGCGCGTTGATCCAAGCATGAGCCATAAGTGACGCATAAACTGTTAGTTCGAAGAGAAGAACCCTCCATTCATCAAAACACCAAAAACCACGTTTGGTGGGGTGTCAGGCCTCCATTCCCCAGGACACTGTTTAGGGACTGGCCACGCCGGAGATCAGCCGTTCCGAGCGAGGAAACTCCCCAGGCATACCATTAGTAAAGCGGAGCTGTACTGTGTGTCAAGAACAAAGGACATGCTCCAGCTCACAACACGTTAGGTCAGCCCTCCATCCAACAACACAACTGTTAAGCCACTGTGATTCCAGCGTCAGGTTATCGTGGGGATAGGCTCCGACCACACCAACTCTTAGAAACTGCGACACGGGGCGTGCCCCGGTGCTCTGACTTAGATCTCTGATATACCTGCTCTCCAACGTCATAGGTCCTCGCCCCCACCCTCCAGTTTTAACCAGGCCTGTTAGCTCTCCATCACCGACCTGTTGAGTTGACCTCCAGTCACAGAGACCTCCCATCGTTCTCTCTCGTCGCGGAAGGGTAAAACGCAATTGCATGGAATCAGATTGTGTGTGTGGGGCCCTGGGCGCTGGTCACCTCTGAAGGGGGGGGGGGGCGGTTAAGGCAGAGCCCTCAAGTTTACCAGACACTTTAGTTCAGCCCTCCCTCACCAGACACTGTTAGTGTAGACCCCCAGTCACCAGATCTAGGACAGCCTTGCCATTCACCACACACTGTGGAGGGCAGCCCTCAAGTTTGACAACTTGTTAATCAGACCTCTAGTTTACCAGACACTGTTAGTTACAGCCCTCCAGTCAACAGACTGTTAGGTCAGCCCTCCAGTTCACCAACTGTTAGTCAGCCCTAAGTTCACCCAGACACTGTTAGGTTAGCCCTCCAGTAACCAGACACTGTTAGGTTATGGCCCTCCAGTATGCCAGACACTGTTAGGTTAGCCCTCCAGTATGCCAGACACTGTTAGATCAGCCCTCCAGTTCACCATACACTGTTAATTCAGCCCTACAGTTAACCAAACACTGTTAGTTCAACCCTCTAGTTCACAAGACACTGTTAGTTCAGCCCTCCAGTTCAGCAGACACTGTAGTTTAACCTCCTGTTTACCAGACACTGTAAGGTCAGCCTATTAGTTCAGCACACACTGTTAGTTCAGCCCTCCAGTTCACCAGACACTGATAAGTCAGCCCTCCAGTTCACCAGCCATTTTTAGGCAGCCTCCAGTTGACCAAACACTGTTAGGTCAGCCCGCCCCAGTCACCCACACTATTAGGTCAGCCTCCAGTTCACAGGCACTGTTAGGCCAGCCCTCAGTTTACCAACCACTTTTAGGTCAGCACACCAGTTCACCAGACACTGTTAGGACAGTCTTCCAGTTCACCACACACGGTTTGTAAGTCCTCCAGTTCACCCACACACGTTAGGTCAGCCCTCCAGTTTACCAGACAGTTGTTATTTCAGCCCTCTAGTTTTACCAGTCAATGTTAGTTCAGCACCTCCAGTTTACCAGACACAGATTAGTTCAGGTCCTCCAGTTCAACAGACACTGCTAGTTCAGCCCCTTCTATGTTTCCAGACACTGTTAGTTCAGCCCTCCAGTTTACCAGACAACTGTTAGTTCAGCCCTCCAGTTCACCAGGCACTGTAGGCTCGCCCTCCAGTTCACCAGGCACTGTTAGGCCAGCCCCGCCAGTTCACCACACACTATTAGGTCAAGCCTCCAGTTTACCAGACACTGTTGTCAGCCCTCCATTTTAACATACCGTTACGAGAGGTCCACCTCCAGTTTACCAGTCATGTTAGTATCAGCCCTCCAGTTCACCAGCCAACTGTTTGTAGGCCAACCCTCCAGTTTACCAGCCACTTTTAGGTCAGCACCCCAGTTCACAGACACTGTTAGGACAGTCTTCCAGTTCACCACACACGGTTATGTCAGTCCTCCAGTTCACCAAACAGACTGTTAGTCACCCTCTAGTTCACAAGACACTGTTAGTTCAGCCCTTCCGTTCAGCACGACACTGTTATCTCAACCATCAGTTTACCAGGACACTGTTAGGTCAGCCCTCTAGTTCACAGACACTGTAAGGTCAGCCTATCAGTTCAGCAGACACTGTAAGGTCATCCCTCCAGTTCACCAGACACTGTTAAATCAGCCCTGCAGTTCACCAGACATTGTTAGGACAGCCTTCCAGTTGACCACACACTGTTAGGTCAGCCCTCCAGTTCACCACACACTATTAGGTCAGCCCTCCAGTTTACCAGACATTGGGCCATATTTATAAAAGTGCGAAAAGTGGCGAAAAGTTTTTCGCGTTCGCTTTCATGGTTTTTCGCCAAAAGTACGTAAAACCTCTATTTATAAGGTTAGCGTTAACGAATGGCGAAACCGTTTCCGCGAGCTACTCGCTAAAACCCTTTTCGCCTACTTCGCCATACACGCACTGGCATTTAGCGAAAAGGGAGCGAAAAGGCATAACGCATTTATAAAAGAGCGAAAGTGGTTTTGCGCTAAAAAGAGCAAAAGATCAGCGCGACCCTGAAGGTGGTGAGAAAAGTCATTGTTTGAGCGAAAAGGCATGTTTAGAGCCTGTCTGTTGGGAAAAGCGATCGCGCATTAGAATGTAATATGCCTTGAAAAGGCGAACGCGCATTAGAAAGGCGATCGTGCATTAGAATGTAATATGCCTTGAAAAGGCGAACGCGCATTAGAAAGGCGATCCGCATTAGAGAGGGTGAATGTGCAGTGCAAAAGAGAATTATTCCATTGAGAAACTCTAAAAAGATTGACTAAATAAACATGGCTGACTTCTTGTAAATGTGAGTGGCCATTTTGTACTTGACACACTATTTTCTAGTGGGCTTTTCTGGTTTTCGAATGGTTTTCGCAATGCAGTCTTCTTAGATGCGTTAAGTTTTCGCTGCGATACTTTTCGCTCTTTATCGCACCCGTTCGTCTTTTTCAGATGCGAATGCTCGAAGTGTGTTTTTTTTCCTTTTTTTATAATAAGGCAAAATGAAGCCCCAAATGGCGCTATTTCGCTGCGATGTACTGCGCTAATATTATTTGGCGAAAAAGACAATCCTTTATAAATATGGCCCATTGTTATTTCAGCCCTCTAGTTTACCAGACACTTTTAGTTCAGCCCTCAATTTTAACAGACACTGTTAGGTCAGCCCTCCAGTTTACCAGTCAATGTTAGTTCAGCCCTCCAGTTCACCAGGCACTGTTAGGCCAGCCCTCCAGTTTACAACAATCCCACTTTTAGGTCAGCACACCAGTTCACCCAGACACTGTTAGGACAGTCTTCCAGTTCACCACACACGGTTATGTAAGTCCTCCAGTTCACCACACACTGTTAGGTCAGCCCTCCAGTTTACCAGACATTGTTATTTCAGCCCTCTAGTTTACCAGTCAATGTTAGTTCAGCACTCCAGTTACAACCAGTTAGTCAGTCCTCAGTTCAAACAGACCTGCAGTTCAGTTCATCGCCCTCCAGTTTAACAGACACTGTTTATTCAGCCCTCCAGTTTACCAGACACTGTTAGTTCAGCCCTCCAGTTCACCAGGCACTGTTAGGTCAGCCCTCCAGTTCACCACACACTGTTATGTCAGGCCTCCAGTTCACCAGACTGTTAGGTTAGCCCTCCAGTTTACCAGACACTGTAGGTCAGCCTTCCAGTTTATCAGACACTGTTAGTTAAGCCCTCCAGTTCACCATACACTGTTAATTCAGCCCACAGTTCACCAAACACTGTTAGTTCAACCCTCTAGTTCACAAGACCCTGTAGTTCAGCCCTCAGTTCAGCAGACACTGTTAGTTCAGCCCTCCAGTTCAACAGACACTGTTAGGTCACCTCCAGTTCACACACACTATGTAGGTCAGCCCTCCAGTTACCAGACACTGTTAGTTCAGCCCTCCATTTTAAACAGACACTGTTAGGTCACCCTCCAGTTTACCAGTCACTGTTAGTTCAGCCCTCATAGTTTATCAGTCAATTTAGTTCCCCTCCAGTTACCAGACACAGTTAGTTCAGTCCTCCAGTTCAACAGACACTGCTAGTTCAGCCCTCCAGTTACCACACTGGTGTTCAGCCTCCAGTTTACCAGACACTGTTAGTTCAGCCCTCCAGTTCACCAGGCACATGTTAGGTCAGCCCTCCAGTTCACCGGCACTGTTAGGTCAGCCCTCCAGTTCACCAGGACATGTTAGTTAACGCCCTCCAGTTCACCAGACACTGTTAGGTCAGATCTTCCAGTTTATCACCTTTTAGTTCAGCCCTCCAGTTTTACCACACACTGTTAGTTCAAGCCCTCCAGTTACCAGACACTGTTAGTTAAGCCCCTCCCGTTACCATAACTGTTAATTCAGCCCTACAGTTCACCAAACACTGTTAGTTCAACCCTCTAGTTCACAAGACACTGTTAGTTCAGCCCTCCAGTTCAGCGACACTGTTAGTTCAGCCTCCAGTTAACAGACACTGTTGGTCAGCCCTCCAGTTCACCACACAACTATTAGGTCAGCCCTCCTTTTACCAGACACTGTAGTTCAGCACCCTCCTTTTAACAGACACTGTTAGGTCAGCCCTCCAGTTTACCAGTCACTGTTATTCAGCACCCTCCAGTTCACCAGGCACTGTTAGGCCACCCTCCAGTTTACCAGACACGGTTAAGTCAGCCCTCCAGTTCTCCAGGCACTGTTTGTGTCAGCCCTCCGTTTCAACAGACACTGTTAGGTG
>JAACNH010000082.1:0-101634 GCA_019447015.1 Hymenochirus boettgeri
CATATAACAGCAAGGTGTCAGGGACCTTCATGTAACAGCAAGGTGTCAGGGACCTCCATATAACAGCAAGGTATTAGGGACTTCCTGAATTCAAGGTGTTGATTGTATTGTATTGTTGAGGTGTCATTAAACCTCCCAGGTTAAGGAGCCTTAAGTGATTGTAGGATGTATCTATCCTTTATTTCTCTTGTATATTTAGTAAAATGCATGGGTGTAGCTCCTAAAAGCAATAAGGCAGCTCTTACCAATGAATATAAATCTACATCCTCACAATATTGAACTAGTGCAGGTCAGTCATCACCCATCTGAACAAGCACACTAGTTATAATTATGCACAGTAATTCTGCTTCTAAGCACAGGTGTCTTTATAAAGAGATGTACCCCATGAACACTGACATTACAAAGAAACTTTATATTAATTGCCAGCTCTCCGGCTCCTCCCATAGTCAGTGTCACTGACCGTACTCCCATTCTCTATTGGCAAGCACATGTTAAGGAATGGCAGACAGACAACTACCGCACATAAATAGTGAATTCTTTTAAAGGACACATTCTTCCCCCGTTAAACTTTTTACCCCACAACCTGGACCCCCCCCTCCCCCAAAACCCTACTTCCACAATATTTACATTTCATGGCTTTGTGTGGCCTGGTTTTAGGATAAAAAGTTTGTTAGAGAGGGTAAACATGTCCTTGCAAGCTGTACATATAGCCCTAATAAAATGAAATAATTTAGCCCCAGTATCTTGGCAGGACAAACCAAAAATGAATTCATTCTATTTCTTTTAGAAGGTGCCTCCAATTGGTAAGACAAGGCCAAAAATAAAGGTTTATAAGTTCAGTAAAACAAGCAGTAAATTCACTAACTGTTGAAAACTGTGCAAATACCCTGGAGTGCAGAAACATAAGACCTGAGCTGGTAGATTAAAGTATTAGCTAGGAAGGTCCCAGTCTGATTTAGCCGATGATTCATGGTTACTGGTTACTAGCTTAAGGGCGAATTGCACTTGTCCATGTATCTGATAAGGAAAGGATGTACAAAAAGGTTTAAGAACTGCTACACACAGATCAATTATTTGGCCCGATACACAGCAGCAGTGGTGTAACTATAAGGCCCGCAACGGCGCGTGTGGGGTTCGGTTCTGGTCTTTTAAATGGCTGATCTTGCAATGGTTCGGTTCCGGTCTTTTAAAGAGCTGATCTTGTGTTGGTTCAGTCCTGGTCTTTTAAACAGCTGATCTTGCGTTGGTTCGGTTCCGTTTTCTTAAACAGCTGATCACACGTATCTTTACTGCATATGCGCGACTGGCTGTTTAAAAATAGCTGATCGTGGAGTCTCTTGGGAAGGGAGGTGTGTCAGGGGCCCGGTCAGCAAATTTTGCGTGGCCTGCAGTTACGCACCTGGACAGCAGTGGTCAATATTTTAGTTGATGAAGGTAAAATCGAAAAAATATTATGCCCATTAGTGCATGTTCTTTTCACTCACTGCTTTTAGTCTGTAAAATTTAACATGTAACTTGGGACATTTCTCTAAAAGACGACTTATCCTCTAGAATCATTAGCTTATGCCAGCTATGATCCTGGATGCCTCGTGGAATAAAAGGTACAGTGCGTTACTGGCTTTATTTATTCACGCCCCCTTACGCAATTTAGTGGTTATGAGTTTGAGCATGCTCAGAGGAGACCGCTATGGGATTAGCATTCAGTCATTGGCTGTGATGTCACCCATCATATCCCTGACTGACAGTTCCGACCTGGAAGAATGAAGAAGCAGAAACAGTGGCAACAGGACATTGCACGTATTTTATTATAATGCATTTCTTACTGTCCCTTTGGCTCTGTATTTACATTTCTTGGGTGAATGGGCTGTGGGCCCACGGTGGGAATCCCCTGTAACCTGGTTGGCCAGACCGACACTGGCCCCACATAGATGGCCTAGAACAGATCGAGCAGACGTAACCAGGCGGCACCAGTCATTGTTCTTATAAAATATCCAATGGTATCAAAACATCGTTAATTGTTTTTTATGTGACATATGAGTCAGCAGTAAGACACGGCAGAGCTTTACGCCCATGATATGGAATGAGGTACGTTCTGAGAGATTACCCACAAGGCAAAGCAGCTGTCAAAGATCTGACAACACAATGCAAAGATTTATATGTAAAAAAAATATATTGTTCTTCATTAATCTAGAGTTAATTTTGCTTCACTTGTGGGGATTGGATACGGCGCATTCAGCTGTGGGTAAATTCCTAACCCACATGTGACTTCATTCATTTCTAGCATTAAACAGTCATGCTAAAAATATCAAATCGCTTCCAGCGGCTGCAATGGTGTCTTCTGGGAAACCCGTGCAGCTGCCCCAATACTTCTTAAAGTCACCCTAACCCTTTGAACATGGGTTAGTGTAACTTTAAAGATTACAGTTCTTGGTAAACACCGCCCAGTATCATCAAACACTGTCAGGGAGATTCAACAAAGTTCTTCAGGGTTATTCAATAAAAGTTCTTATCGTTAAAAATGGTGCTAATTTTGCCCCAACCAATCAGATGCTTTCAAATCTTAAATAAGATCTGATTGGTTGAGGCACAATTAGCACAAATTTTAACGATAATGTTAATCCTCCTATCGCTCTGGGTAAATGTCCCAATCGTGATTCAATATCGCGCTTGCAAATGTGGGTAAATCCCGAAAAGGGAAATTTTTGCGCAAGCCTGATATTGAATCGGGAGCGTTGGATGCATCCGTCGCTAATATGGAGTTAAAGTCATGCTAACCGGTAGTGAACCTGTTAGCGTGACTTTAACACTAAAAATTTGCCCTGCTCCTCAAGGTAAATCAGCCCCAAGAACTTTATTTGAATCTCCCTGATTATTGTTAAAAATGGTGCTAATTTTGCCCCAACCAATCAGATTTTATTTAACATTTGAAAGCTAACATCTGATTGGTTAGGGCAAAAATTAGCACCATTTTTAACAATAAAAACTTTTATTGAACAATAAAAACTTTTATTGAATCTCCCTGAGTGTGTATTTATAAGTTCAGCAATGATGGTGAAACCATTTGTATGCGCCCAGTAAGAAAACTTTCTCCAAATGCAGTTATCAGTGTCAACAACATATTCATATTCTCCTAATGCATACGCACTGTAAGATGTTATACTTTACAATGTGAAGAAACAGTAAGATTCTGTTCCCACAATCAATGGATTCAAATCTGATATTTGCTCTGAAATTTAAGCAGTGTACACACAGTACAGATCATTGAAAGATGACAGACAGGATTTTGCAGATCCTGTCTGTCATCTTTCAACGATCTGCATACACACAGTCCCGAGCATTCTCCCTATATACATCGTATGCACATCATAGGGAGAACGCTCGGGACTGTGTGTTTCCCTCGGCTGACTCCTCTATAGGGAGTCTAGCACGGAAATTGCACGATTGTTCGGCGGCCGCGCGCTCATTCGGAAAACAAAGGTACACACAGTACCGATAAAGCCCCGATACCGTCAGATCGGGGCTTTATCGTTACTGTGTGTACCCAGCTTTACTCTTTCTTTACACGTATGTATGGTCTATAGATAAATATGTCCTACATGTGCCAATTAATACAGCAATACATATCTTAAAAGGAGATCCAATCGAAATCTTTTAGCCTTGTACAGAAAGGAGATTAACAGGCAAGTAATTCAATACAGGGAACAGAATTTTCTAACTTTTTATTTAAAAAATATAGGGGGTCATTCACAGAGAGACCTTATGGTTAAATTTAAGATCGCAACATAGTAATTGAGTTCAACCTTTATACCCTCCTCTTTAACCCTGCCTAACAGTTGATCCAGAGGAAAGCAAAAAAACCAATCACTACTTTTTGACCCACAAGTTTCACTTTTTGATAAATTTACCCTTCTTTACCAATGTGTTTGGATTAACAAACATTTCACATGATGAGATGCAAACTATTGCTGGCAAATATTACTGTCTTTAATGTTCGCATTAATTATATATTGTTATTATATTATGATATAAGCAGGTGATTCTCCTTATATCATGCTCATTTTGTAGTGGTGTTATGTTCTAAAAGCTGTCATTCACAAAAACTTTGCCAAAAACATGAAAATTATTATTATTGTCCTCGGGGGGGACAAGGAAGAAGTAGGGACCGGACACAGACAGCTCCTACTTTTTACTTTCCTGGACTTTGAACAGGCACTGCAGGAGAACCATAAGGGGCAGAGATGTAAGGTAGGCCTCAAATTTCAGCTGGCCTCAAATACAATTATACTGAATAAATAGTTGTAAAAAGCCTTTATCTACAACAAATAAGGGATGATTAATGTGTGATGACAAAGCCATTTTAGAAACTTCTCTAACATGTCAGACAACTTAAATAGTACTTGAGTGTTATTTTCTTGCCCTTAATAGAAAATACTTAACATTTATAAAGTGCAGTTCTTGACAGAGTTAAGGAACATCAATGGGGACAATGTTGCTCCCTTGTATGTAAATATTTATATAAATGCATTAGGAATATGGTGTTCTGGGCTGGTATGAGCTATATAAAAGTTTAGTTGTAATTAGTTTTTATAACATTCTACTTGTGGAAGTTTTCCCTAAATAGGTTTAAAGGGTATCTTTACTCTTTACTCAAAAATAGTAACTTTAGATACAGCAAGATTCCACTACTCTTCCTACAACTAATGTTTCTATAATATAGGGGACCCCCCCAACCCTAAACAGCAGCTTTAAATGTTTAAAATGAGACCAGAAATAGACGCAGCCGCGTCTGTGATTAGTTGACCCTCAGCCAATCACAGATGTGGCTGCCGGTCTGGCCCTTACTGCGCTTCCATTTCGGGAAGTAGCAGTAGAGGTAGAGGCCAAGGGAACAATGGTGGACAAGTCTATTTCCAAGTCAATTTTAAAAATGTAAAGGTGGCGTTTAGTGTTTGGGGGCTACATTATAGAAAAATTGGGATTTGGGGGTGGAGATAAACCTTAAAGAAATAACATTTAAAGGGCATGTCCTGCCTTAAAAAAAAGCTAATACAGATCTAGTAACCTGCCCCCGACCCCAACCAATATATTTTGCATTTAATTACTTGCATTATTAACCAGGGCAGAGTAAGTTGGCCCCCCCATCCAATCAAGTCTGTGGCAACTGACATGACCGCCAAAAATTGACTGCTGTTTCACCTGCTCCCTTTGTTTCACCCGCAGATACCGTTGCGAGAGAGTAAGAGAATTTACCATCAAATAACTACTTACAAAGGCATATAATAAAATTCTTTTTTTAAAAAAGCAGCTGGGGTTGCTAGTCACTAGAGATGACCTGAAACTGTCAAATTTCGTTCCGTTTTCGGATTTACAGATCTCGGGAAAATCCCGAAGATCTGAAAACGGAACATACTTTCGGGACTTCAGAGCCCATTTTCGATGATTACCGAACGTTCAAGGCTATTTACAATAATAGCCTTGAACGTTCGATAATGCTCAAAAATATGATCTAAGTGTATTTTCGAGGACTATCTAACTTTTGAGGCTATTATCTAAAATATAAGAAAATAGCCTTGAACTAGAGATGGGCAAACTTTCGAAAGTTCGGTTCGTTTTCAAACTTTCAAACTACCGGTATATGGAAAGTTCGAAAACGGACCCATTAAAGTGAATGGGAGTCAAATAGTTTAAAAAGTTTGAATGAAATTCAATTAAAATATCAATGGTAACTTAATGTAAATGGCTGTGGGACCTGGGAAATGGTCTGGGGAACATGTTCAAATGTCCAGGACATTCGATAACTCGATTTTACTCTCACGCGCGCTACTTTCGAGCTCTTGCGTTCGAACATGCAATAATTATCCCATGAATGACTTGCGGATTGGAGAATTCAATATTTACTTGCGTATTGGTATAATAGACATTTTACTCGCGGATTCGATATTCGATATTTACTTGCGTATAGGTATAATAGACATTTTACTTGCGGATTCGAGAATTCTAAATTTACTCACGTATAGGTATAATAGACATTTTACTCGTGGATTCGATATTCGATACGTACTCGCATATAGGTATAATAGACATTTTACTTGCGGATTCAAGAATTCGATATTTACTCGCGTATTGGTATAATAGACATTTTACTCATGGATTAGAGAATTCGGTATTTACTTGCGTATTGGTACAATAGACATTTTACTCGCGGATTCGAGAATTCGATATTTACTCGCGTATTGGTATAATAGACATTTTACTCGCGGATTCGATATTCGATATTAACTTGCGTATTGGTATAATAGACATTTTACTCGTGGATTCGATATTCGATATTAACTTGCGTATTGGTATAATAGACATTTTACTCACGGATTCGATATTCGATATTAACTTGCGTATTGGTATAATAGACATTTTACTCGCATATTCGTATGCCTTGAATGTTCGAACATTCGATAATTATAGAAAGTCCAGAAAATATTGAAAATCCGGGTCTGGGTTAGTTCGAGAAGTCCGAGTCCGTTCGAACTTGAATAGTTCGGCTCGAACTCGGGTTCAAGTTCGAGTTCTAGTCCATCTCTACCTTGAACGTTCGGTTATTATAGAAAATAGGCTCCGAAGTCCCAAAATCCAAATGATCCGTCCAGTGTCGGACTGAACATTTGGATTTTAGAACCAAGGGATTCCGTGTCAGATCGGACCTGGATCTCATCTCTACTAGTCACTAGTTTTTGTTTTAATGGTGGATATACCCTGTAAGCATATCAAGCCTATATTGATCTCAAGAGATTCTACCAAATCGTTAAGATATATTTTTTAACTGTTAGGCGTTTTACTTTTAAAGACAGAACAATAGACAGGCGAGGATGTGTCATCTTACACCTGACTACACCCTAATTCTTTCTTCTCGCTGTTTAATTCTGTGTAACAGAAGGGAGGAGACACTTCATGTCAAACTTGTAATGTTAAGTTGATCCACAAGTGACCAAGAACAGGTGAACTTTAGGGTCAACTTTATTTCTTTATTTGTTCAGGCTTATAAATGTAATAAACCTTACATTGTGTTGTCATGCACTTTGTTTTAAAACCTAGAATTTGACATTCTTACATAATGGTAAAGAGTAATTTTGTTGATTACAGTCTCACTGATGCAAACAAATTGGCAAAGCTTAAATAAATGTAGATATAGTGGCTTCTAATAGAGAGAGATGAATGAAACTGGCGTGGAAATTTGATTCATACCCACTGGAATTGGAATTCACGTATTCAATAGCATTTTTTGAATTTTAGACAAAAATGTTGGATTTTCTCAAGAATTTAAAACATTCAAATGGAATTTTCAAATTTCGATTTTCTAAATTTTCAATGTTTGAACTTTCAAATGGAATTTTTGATTTTTTTCGATGAAAAGTTAAAAAATGTGAAATTTTCTAAAGATCTGTCGGATGGGTGCATTTTTGAAACTGGCAGTTCCGAAGGCTCGGATACATCACTACTAATAGACTTTTAATAGAATAGAATTGTTTGTCATTTTGAGAATAAATTGGTTCTTCCATAATAGTTGGCATACACGCCATAGTCTTTCAATATCAGAACCAATGTTTTGCTGACATCTGCTTAATTTTCTCACTCTGGGGCAAGATCTGGCAACCCTGTGTTAAAGGCATTAACTATAGGTATATAGTAAGAACTATAGGTATATAGTAAAGATGGGCAAAACTGCTTAGTTTCACCAGCAAAATATAGTTAAAGTATAAGTCAATGGTAGACAAACAATTGCTACTGTGTTATCACGATTTGCTTTCAATGCTAGCTAACCATAATAAAAATGTACAAATTACATAGGAAGCTGGAAAAAGTCACAAGTAAAAGGTATTTATGGTCAAATAATTTTTCTATAGGTATTTTATGTGCTGTCTATATATGTATCTATACAAATATTCAGAAAGAAACAGTATTGGCTAATGTACAGTCTGGAAACTTTAGTACACTCAGTAAGTCAAGTAATACTTACCCAAAGTTTCCCCTGATGTAGCTCCACCTTCCAGACTGTCAGTGACAGGACAGGACAGGACCAATGGGAAGACACCAGGGATGAGGACTTAGCGATTCAGGTCCTCACTCTGTGTGCATAAGGTAAGTGAGAAGAGGAGAGGATCGGGAATGTTGAGTAAAATTGTCCTGTAATTACTGCTGCAAAATGCATTTCTGTTGGTTTTATTCACAAAAACAGCATTGGTCAATTTCCATTAATTTATGGCAATTATCCAATACCTCACAATGGGTTGTCTTAGTCACGCCCCTAATTGACCCCTTTTTTGTACAAAAATAATACATATTTTTTTAATAAATATTAACTTAGATCAACGACAACCAGATGGAGGTTGGGGACAAGTCAAACTGGTGTTTCCAGTCTCTGTTAATTGAACATTCATTTAGAAACTTACAGTTAACTAAGAGGAAAGGAAAAGTGGTACAAGTCCCATCTATGGAGTCAAATAGTAATGGAATCTGCAGATTCTTACCAACTAGCAAACCCCACCTGCACCTCCAGGGTGTGCCCACCCCCCATGCACCAGTCGTCCCCTGTGTCCCAACCCCCCCTCCCAAGACCACCTCCAATCCCTCCCAATCCCTGAATAGTGACGGACACAAAACCGAACTCGAACCTGAGTTCAGGCCGAACTAGTTTGTTTTTTCGGACTTGCAGCTGTATTTTCGCTAATTATCGGAAAAAATCGATAATTATCGAATTCACAAGCCGTTTGCTAACCCTAGAATGTATCATAACTCTCGAAAGTATCATTCGTTTTCGGTAACCCTCGAATGTATGGATCGTTTTCACTAACCTTCAAATGTAGCCTTCGACTTTCGGTAACCTTCAAATTTATCGTTTGTTTTCAGTAACCCTCAAACTTCTGGTTCTATTTTCGGTAACCCTTTGAAAGTATCGTTCGGTAACCATCGAATTGTCCGTAACCCTCGAATGTAGCTTGCGCAAACCCGGAAATTGCCTGGTCACAAAGCAAGAAGTGTTTAAACAGGTTTTGGTGATAGTGACATGTTCCCCAGACCATTTCCCAGGTGCCACAGCCATTTACAGTTACCATTGCTATTTTTTCTGTAAATCATCCAAACTTTTTGAATTATCACTCGCCATTGACTTTAATGGGTCCGTTTTTGAACTTTTTAAACTTTTCGTTTGAAAACGGACCAAACTTTAAGTTCAACCTTCCATATCCCTGAATGACGACTGTCAAATCAGTAAATTGTCTCCAGTTTATTGGTGGAATAGGACTGGATCTTTTTTCCTAAATAATGCAAATTAGCCAAAATATTAAGATTGGCAAAATATTGAGATTTTAATTTGGTCCCTGATTCTTTTTAATTTACCCCTTTTTATTTTTTTTATTAAAATAAGTCCATTGTTGCCTATTTTGTCCTATGGTATGTCTGGCTCCACTGTGATCTAATTGGATTACACCAAATAATTCCTGGCAACAGATTTTAAGAAATAAAAATTCCCTAATCTAATTCTATATAAATAGCCTTTAGGGAAAAGTAATGTTCATTTTCCATTGCTGGGTATTAGAATCTTTTATAGTCCATAAACTGCAATGTTTGAGAGAAAAGAATTGAATCGTTTTCTATGAAATTTTGAAGAGATAAAGGGTAAGTTCTCCATACAAGTGTCTTCTATTAAAATTAGCTCTCTTTCAATCAAGCTTAGGATTATGTCTCTAGCTCCTATGGATCTTACATTTTAGGCTTGTAAAGTTACTGTTCCCAGACTGCACTGTCTCTGAAAGTCATGTGTTAAAAGCTCTCATAAGCCCCACCCCCCAACAAATATTTTCTTAAGCTAGTTACAGACCTAGCGGTACAAGTGCTAGGGAAATGTCTAACTGTCACAGGTATATCACATTAAACAGAATTAGCCACATACAATATATTGAAAATTGGGCTGTTGTACATCCATATTAAAGTGCAACTAGAGACCAAATATATAATACATACAAAAAACAGAATTCTAGTGCACACACAATTCTATTCTGTATATTGGCTCCCGCCATAAGGTTGCTACTACAAACAGCCTGCTAAACCCTGGATAAATAAAAGCAATTAGTTCAATAAGTTGGCCAATTATTTTTAGCCCAGTCACCACGTCAAGGTTGCTTTCTTTAACTGGGTCCTAACCTACTGGTACTTGCCTTTTTGGATGCATGAGCTGACAGCTTCTCCTTGTGGCCCAGTTAAAGAAAGCAACCGTGACGTGGTGACTGTGCTTAAAATAATTTGGCCAACTTATTGAACTAATTGCTTTTATTTATCCAGGGTTTAGCAGACTGTTTGTAGTAGCAACCTTATGGAGATAGCCAATACGTAATTAGAATTAGCCCCATACGCGACTGCCATGAGAAGCCAAGACTAGGTTCCCAGTATCATACGTTATCAGTCTCCCAGATGGACCACACTCTTCATGCGAATGGACCTCCACTGTGTTCTCCACAGTGAAACTCGGCCCATCTCTACTATACAATGGTAAAAAGTTAGAAAGAGATAGAGCAAGACAGTGCAAAGTTTACACAATAAGATGGCTAAAATTAGACAGAATTCAGAAAATTAAAATTCGGACATTATAATAATGCAGTTTTATTACCGCATACCTTTAGTTAAGCCCAAAGTTATTTTGTTTTAATGTCACAAATTTCCAAGAACCGTATCAGTTTCCATTTCAAAGCTTTACACCCTGACTTAACTAGGATTTAGTAACAATCTGAACTGTTTTCTGACAGGTGTAACTAACGCCAGAAAAAAACGTTAGAAAAAAAGTAAGAATTACAACTGCTGATCTGTAGAGATGGGCGAACTTTCAAAAGTTCGGTCCGTTTTCGAACTTTCGAACTATATGGAAAGTTAGAAAACGTATCCATTAAAGTCAATGGGAGTCAAATAGTTCGAAAAGTTCTAATGAAATACAAATAAAATATCAATGGTAACTTAATGTAAATGGCTGTGGGACCTGGGAAATGGTCTGCAGAACACATTGGAATATCCAGGACATTCGAAAAATCTATTTTACACTCACTGGCGCTATTTTCAAGCTCGTTCGCGCCTAGGTACCATGTACATTTTACTTGTGGATTCGATGCTCGCGTATAGGCTTTAATGGACACTTTACTCGTAGATTCGATGTTCGCGCCTAGGTACCATGTACATTTTACTTGCGGATTCGATGCTCGCGTATAGGCTTTAATGGACACTTTACTCGTAGATTCGATGTTCGCGCCTAGGTATCATGTACATTTTACTTGCAGATTCGATGCTCACGTATAGGTTTTAATGGACACTTTACTCGTGGATTCGATGCTCGCGTATAGGTTTTAATGGACACTTTACTCGTGGATTCGATGCTCGCGTATAGGTTTTAATGGACACTTTACTCGCGGATTCGATGCTCGCATATAGGTTTTAATGGACACTTTACTCGCGGATTCGATGCTCGCATATAGGTTTTAATGGACACTTTACTCGCGGATTTGATGCTCGGGTATAGGTATAATAGGTATTTTACTCGCACATTCGAACATTCGATATTTATCAAAAGTCTGAAAATATCGAAAATTCGGGTCCGGGATAGTTCAAGAAGTCCGAATTTGTTCGAATTCGAATAGTTTGGGGCTCGAACTCGGGTTTGAGTTCGAGTTCTAGTCCATCTCTACTGATCTGCCTATGGCAAAAATCTCAATAGAAATGAATGTGCAATTAATAAGTCAATGTGCAAAAACAGATCTATACAGAATAATTATCATGGGTAGTTTGTATGAGCACAAGGGGTGGCTTTACAAAGCTTTCTTTATTCAGTGTTGAATTTTCCTGTGACACATCTATTAAACGCATTTTTGCTTCAATACACCAACACTCGCTTGATCTATAGCCAAGCCCCCATTTTTTGGGGGTGGCAAGCAACGCTTTATCAAACATGGTTGCCCAGTGCATAAAGTGCAAAGTATTGCTGCTGAGGTCGAAGTTACCCCAAAAATGTCAGAAACCCACTAAAGGCAGACAGGGCACAGTAGAATAGTCATAAAGTCAAAAGTCAGTAACAGAGAGCTATGACAAGGTATGTAACCCAAGGTTGTACACTCATCAGAACAGATTAAAACACATCAATCAAGAATCAGAGGCAGGGTTGCAATCAAAAAATCAGTCCAGGCAGCAAGCAAATCAGGTAAGGAGACAAGTGAGTCAGTTAAAGGAGGGTCAGGCTTTAAAGGGACATTTTAGGCTGAGTACACACTGAGGGACTATTTGTCCCGACCGAGCTAGTTCATAGGGAACCGCACAATCGATCGGAATTTACAGACCCGTCTGATCGTTCGTTCGTCCGATCCAGACGAACGAACAATCGAGGCCGATCGCAGCTGGCCGCCCCACAACAGCAGATAGTGCAGTGAATCGGTCAGTCGGCCAAAAATATCTGCTGGTGTGTACCCAGCCTTAAAAGGCAGCCAGACCAATTGAACAGAGAGAGCAACAAAGGTACAAATATGATTAGCAAATCAATAACCTACAGCAAAACAGTACAGTCAATTAAATAAAAATTATACACTTAGAACTTTACTCCATAGTATCTGAGTATTCTACGACCTTTGTTTCTAAGTATTTCACATCTACTACTGCTATGCCAGAATCCAAAGTTTTACTAACTTCTGATTACTAGTTATTTGGTCAGCCCTTGAGTCATATTCCAGAATACAGTCCTGTAACAAACTTTTTGGTATCTTCTGAACCGCACACACAGCCTGAGTCAGAGCCACATCTCTGTTCAAATTTAAAATTGAATTTAGCTCTCTAAGTGTAAACTGATGATAAAAAATGCTTTGATACATCTGCCTTCTCTGCATCCTCTAAAACTATCTTAGCCTAATTATTTAATAATCTCACATTCTCTGTCCACATTTTTTTTCTATTGATATACCTAAAGAATTATTTGGGGCTTATCTTGCTTAGTCCATTTATCCCTAATTCTAACTCATTACTTCATTTTCTATTTCAGTTAGCTTATTTGGTTTCTTACACATCTTTTATAGATTCAATGGACTTTTCCATTCCCTCTGACTTAATGATTTTAAATGCCTTTTCTTCCTTTCCATTTCCCTTTTTAGGGCATGTCTAACCCCAAAACTGACTTCTACTCCCCAGTAGACTCACATTAGTCATTATGTCATGACTTTAAGTCTACCCACAAGAGGGAATTAGGCTTGCAAGTGCCAGCATATCTTTGATATGGTTTCATGGTTTGGGGAGGTTCCTAAAAGCCTTTTAAGCCACCATGTAGATGTAGACCTAAATTACATTTTTTCCCCCTGAGGGTTTAAATTTATAAATGTTTTAGTTAAATACCCCTTTAAAAAACAGTTCTATTCAGTGTATTTGCCTGAGAAGATTGACTTGGAATTTCCACGTAAACCCACAATGTTGAAACCATGAGAATTCTTTTTTTTGATAGTCAAAATTTTGTGTTGAAGGCGTTTGTTGTTGAATATAAAGCGCCACATTTTTATTCATCAAGGGAAGTCTGTTCTGAAGGACGTAATGTTTTAAGATATTATATTTAATATAGAACAAGATGGTCATAGTTCTGTGGAAAATATTTTGACTGAAAAAATGCTGTTTTTTAAAAAAAAATTCTCAGCTTTATTTTAATGTGATTTTTTATGTGTCAATCAACCAACATATAAATTTGCTTGTTACAAAGTCCCGCCCTGAATAGAGTTGGATCCTGTAACAGTCTGTGTCATTCTCTGACCTTTAGAAGAAACAGCACAGAAAAATAGCAGAGATCTGACTATCCAATACATATTGTTGTACAAAGAACCTTTAGAGAATGACTAATTTCCATTGTACAAGAAAATCCCAGTAGAAATCTCAGTAGATCTCAGAAAAATGTACGTATAGGAAATCTATATATAGGGATGTACAATAGTGAAACCCAAACCTGGTTTCCATGTTAAAATACTTTCAGGGTTATTCAATAAAAGTTCTTATCATTAAAAATGGTGCTAATGTTGCCCCAATCAGATCTTATTTAACATTTGAAAGCTAACACCTGATTGGTTGGGGCAAAATTAGCACCAATTTTAACAATATAACTTTAAATATGCTTTGAATGGTCAATGAATAGTGGTTTGCTCCCCTACACCTTTAAATGTCTCTGCAAAACCCAGGGAAATACAAAGATAATATTTAGCAAGCACAGCACAAAACAGCCCTGATTACCTTAGGGGAGTCCTCTTTAATACTGTGCAGTTAAATAAACCCCACTACCAAACCTTTCATTTGGTGGTTGACATTTTCATAAATTGGCGTTTCTACCTTAGTTTGCTGTATGTGTCCAGTAATAGATGGTCCACATGTATATTAAGGGCAATGCCTACATAAAACTAGTTTCTGCTTCTCAAGAAAATCATGTGTCAGTGACAAACCAATGTGGTATATCATGGTAAATTAGCTTAGACTACTGATTCATCTCTGTATTAACCAGTAGGATTTAACGCAAGTATTTAGCTTCCAGGGGCATTCAATACCATAGCACCTGACATGTTTTTGTCATTTTGTCTGCTGTAAATCTGTGGGCTACTTTTTGTGACAAAATGGACAATCAGGATCATCTCTGTCTTAGGGGGTAAACACGTGACTTTAGTTCTCATGTAAAAAAAGACAAATGTGCCATTTTGTACTGCAGAAGAAATATTTGACTGCTGTATTAAATGTGACATGTTTTATCCCTTCTGAATGTTCCATTTCCACTGATGTCAAATGACATCAAATAAATACGGTAAATGAAGACAAAAATTCTCAGAACCGGTTGTCTATGAAATGCAGAAGGTTGGGCCAAAATAAACTACATGTCAACCAAATCAATGCGTGTATTGCCCCGAGGAAAAGATAACTTAAAATACAAAAATGTAATCAGTTCTCACTTACAGGGAGATGCAATATCCCGCGCTAACGGGAAAATAAGCGCTAAAATCGCGATAACCCATGTACTAACGTGTTAGCGAAGGTTTTGCACTGCCTGCACCATGTCGCACCCTCTGCTCTGTCTCATGACCGGGAGATCTAGGACATGTTGTTGGTTGGTTGAACTACATGGAAATGGAAGCAGCTCAGAGAAAGGCAACTAAAGTAATAAGGGGAATGGAGGGGCTCGGCTATACAGGCAGATTAGACAAGTTAGGGCTGTTTACATTGGAGAAGCGACGTTTGCGTGGGGATATGATCACTTTATACAAATATATTAATGGGCCGTGTAATAAACTCTCTGGTGCATTGTTTACTTGTTCCCCAGACCATTTCCCAGGTCCCACAGCCATTTACAGTAAGTTACCATTGTTAGTTTAGCTGTAATAAACCCAGCCTTTTCAAACTATCACTCTCCCATTGACTTGAATGGGTCCAAATTCAAACTTTCAAACTTTTACTGAAGGACTTTCGATAATTATCGAACGTTCATTGTCTCGGTTTTCAAGAATTATCGAGTTTACAAGTCGTTCACTAACCCTTGAATGTATTGTTCCATAACACTCGAAAGTATCGTTTGATTTCGGTAACCCTCGAATTTAAATTTACGACTCTTGTTTTTGCTAATCTAACCCTCGAAAGTATCATTCGATTTCGCTAACTCTCAAATTTATGGCTCTATTTTCACTGACCCTCAAAAGTATCATTCGGTAACCCTCTAATTGGTCGTAACCCTCTAATGTAGCTTGCGCAAAACCCGACAATTGTCCGCTCATATTTAGTAAGTGTTTTAACAAGTTTGGTGATGGTGATGTTCCCCAGACCATTTCCCAGGTGCCACAGCTATTTACAGTAAGTTACCATTGTTAGTTTAGACTTTGGAACTTTCCAGACTTTCGATAATTATCGAATGTTCGTTGTCGCGGTTTTCGAGAATGATAGAATTTACAAGCCGTTCACTAACCCTTGAATGTGTCATTCGCTAACTCTTGAAAGTATGGTTTGTTTTTGCTAACTCTCAAAAGTATTGTTCGATTTCGGTAACCCTTAAATTTATGGCTCTATTTTCGCTGACCCTCAAAAGTATCGTTCGGTAACCCTCAAATTGGCCGTAACCCTCCTATGTAGCTTGCGCAAAACCCGACAATTGCCCGCTCGTGTTTAGGAAGTGTTTTAACAAGTTTTGGTGATAGTGCCATGTTCCCCAGACCATTTCCCAGGTGCCACAGCCATTTACAGTAAGTTACCATTGTTAGTTTAGCTGTAATAAACCCAGCCTTTTCAAACTATCACTCTCCCATTTACCGAAGTTCGGAAATTCAAAAACGGACCGAACTTTATAAAGTTTGGCCATCTCTACTTCTGTGTATAGCCAGCTTTAGGCTTTGTGCTTCTATCAATACAAACTGTGCAGTGATAGCTCCACCCCTTTATGCACATAGCTAGTCTTGCTGTCATAACTGTCATAACTGTCAAAAGGTCTTAATAAAAAAAAAAAGAATTATTGTTGGGCAGCCACTGTAGCAGAGTGGTAACGCAGATGTAGCTGCAGCAATGGGTCCTGAGTTCGATTCCCCCCTTGGACACACCTGCAAGGAGTCTGTGAGCCCTCTGCTCTGTGCTTGTCTGGGTTTCCTCCGGGCACTCCGGTTTCTCCCACTGTAGTTGCATTCCACGTGACTTACCAGTCTGTCCCTTCCCAGACACAATCTGGTGAAAACAGAATGGCAATCCGCACGTGCAAAATGCAATTCAAACAAAAATTTTGACGCTTTCAACCTATCAGTATTTCTTTATGATCTTTACTCAAAAACGTGGATGAAATATCACGTCATTCCTCCATTTCTGTTTTGTGCTTGCTTCTGTGTAGAGATGGACTTATTCAGTTCGAACGGACTCGGACTTCTTGAACTATCCCGGACCCGGATTTCTCGGACTTTCGAAATTTTCGGACTTTCGGTAATTATCGAACGTTCGTTGTCGTGGTTTTCGAGAATTGTCGAATTTACGAGCCGTTCACAAACCATTGAATGTATCGTTTGCTAACTCTCGAAAGTATCGTTCGATTTCGCTAACGTTCGAATTTATGTCTCTATTTTCGCTGACCCTCAAAAGTATCGTTCGGTAACCCTCGAATTGGCCGTAACCCAATAATGTAGCTTGCGCAAATTCCGACAATTGCCTGCTCGTGTTTAGGAAGTGTTTTAACAAGTTTTGGTGATAGTGCCATGTTCCCCAGACCATTTCCCAGGTGCCACAGCCATTTACAGTAAGTTACCATTGTTAGTTTAGCTGTAATAAACCCAGACTTTTCGAACTATCACTTTCCCAATGACTTTAATGGGTCCAAATTCGAACTTTTACTGAAGGATTTCTCGGACTTTGGAACTTTCCAGACTTTCGATAATTATCAAACGTTCGTTGTCGCGGTTTTCAACACCCTACTAATTAATACAGTATATACACCCTACTAATTAATACAGTATATACACCCTACTAATTAATACAGTATATACACCCTACTAATTATTACAGTATATAACCTACCAATTAATACAGTATATACACCCTACTAATTATACATAATATACACCCTACTAATTATTACAGTATATATATACAAAACAACACCCTACTAATTAATACAGTATATACACCCTACTAATTACAGTATACTACACCCTACTAATTATTACAGTATATACAACCCCTACCAATGAATATAGTATACACTCTACCAATTAATACAGTATATACACCCTACTAATTATTACAGTAACACCACCTACCAATTATACGGTATATACACCCTACTAATTAATACATTATATACACCCTACTTATTAATACAGTATATACACCCTACCAATTTATACAGTATATACACCCTACTAATTAATATACAGTATATACAACCCTACTAATTAATACAGTATATAACCCTCACCATTAATACAGTATATACACCCTACCAATTTTACAGTAGTACAACACCTACTAATTAATACAGTATATACACCCTACTATTAATACAGTATATACACCCTACCGATTAATACAGTATATACACCCTACTAATTAATACAGTATACACAGCCTACTAATTATTACAGTATATACACCCTACCAATTAATACAGTACATACACCCTACTAATTATTACAGTATATACACCTACCAATTAATACAGTATATACACCCTACTAATTAATACAAGTATATACACCCTACTAATTAATACAGTATATACACCGTACTAATTAATACAGTATATACACCCTACTAATTATTACAGTATATACACCCTACCAATTAATACAGTATATCACCCTACCAATTAATACAGTATATACACCCTACTAATTAATACAGTATATACACCCTACTAATTATTACAGTATATACACCCTACTAATTAATACAGTATTACACCCTACTAATTATACAGTATATACACCCTACCAATGAATACAGTATATACACTCTACCAATTAATACAGTATATACACCCTACTATTATTACAGTATACACACCCTACCAATTATTACAGTATATACACCTACTATTAATACCATTATATACACCCTACTTATTATCCAGTATATACACCCACCATTTAACAGTATATACACCCTAATTAATACAGTAATATACACCACAAACCCTACTAATTAATACAGTATATACACCCTACCAATTAATACTATATACACACCTACCAATTTATACAGTATATACACCCTACTAATTAATACAGTATATACACCCTACTAATTAATACAGTATATACACCATACATTATACAGTATATACACCCTACCGATTAATACAGTATACACCCTACCGATTAATACAGTATATACACCCTACTAATTAATACAGTATATACACGCTACCAATTAATACAGTATATACACCCTACTAATTATTACAGTATACACACCCTACCAATTATTACAGTATATACACCCTACTAATTAATACATTATATACACCCTACTATTAATACGTATATACACCCTACCAATTTATACAGTATATACACCTTACTATTAATACAGTATACACCCTACTAATTAATACAGTATATACACCCTACCAATTAATACAGTATATACACCCTACCGATTAATACAGTATATACACCCTACTAATTAAAACAGTATACACACTCTACTAATTAATACAGTATATACACCCTACAAATTAATACAGTATATACACCCTACCAATTTATACAGTATATACACCCTACTAATTAATACAGTATCCACCCCTACTAATTAAACACAGTATATACATCCTACCAATTAATACAGTATATACACCCTACTAATTAATACAGTATGATTAAAACAGTATATACACCCTACCAATTAACAGTATACACAGCCTACTTATTAATACAGTATATACAACCTACCAATGAATATAGTATATACACCCTACTAATTAATACAATATATACACCCTACTAATCAATACAGTATATACATCCTACCAAATAATACAGTATCCACACCCTACTAATTAATACAGTATATACACCCTACTTATTAATACAGTATATACACCCTACCAATTATATAGTATATGCACCCTACCAATTATATAGTATATTGCACCCTACCATTAATACAGTATATACACCCTACTAATTAATACGTAATACACCCTACCAATTAATACATGTATCCACACCCTACTAATTAACACAGTATATACATCCTACCAATTAATACAGTATATACACCCTACTAATTAATACAGTATAATTAAAACAGTATATACACCCTACCAATTAATACAGTATACACCGCCTACTTATTAATACAGTATATACAACCTACCAATGAATATAGTATATACAACCTACCATGAATACAGTATACACACCCTACCATTAATACAGTAGATATGCCCTACTAATTAACAGAGTATAAATGCCCTACCAATTAATACAGTAGATATGCCCTACTAATTAACAGAGTATAAATGCCCTACCAATTAATACAGGAAATACACTCTCTATTATACAATATTTACACCTTACCAATTAATACAGCATACACACTCTACTAATGATATAGTATATACACCCTACCAATTTATACAGTATATACACACTACTATTATTACAAATACACATCCTATACTTATACAACCATATACACCCTACCACTGAATACAGTATACACAGCCACTTCTTAACAGTATTAACACACTACCAATGAATACAGTATGCACACCCTACTAATTAATACAGTATATACACTCTACCAATTAATACAGTGTATACACCCTACCATAATTACACAGTATTACAACCCTACCTACTAATTAATACAGTGTTTACACCCTACCAATTAATACAGTGTATACGCCCTACTAATTATACAGTATACTATCTATCCTACTAATTAATACAGTATATACACCCTACTAATTAATACAATATATACACCCTACTATCAATACAGTATATACATCCTACCAATAATACAGTATCCACACCCTACTAATTAATACAGTATATACATCCTACCATTATACTTATATACACCCTACTAATTAATACAGTATATACACCCTACCAATTAATACAGTATACACACCCTACCAATTATACAGTATTACACTCCTAATTAATACCATATACACATCCTACTAATTAATACAACATATACACCCTACCAATTAATACAGTTACAACAGCCTACTTATTAATACTGTATTAACACCCTACCAATGAATACAGTATACACACCCTACTAATTAATAAGTATATACACTCCTACCCATTAATACAGTATATACACCCTACCAATTCATACAGTATATACACCTACTAATTAATACCATATACACATCCTACTAATTAATACACATATACACCCTATACCAATTAATCATATACAACCTACTTATTAATACAGTATTAACACCCTACCAATGAATACAGTATACAACCCTACTAATTATTACAGTATATACACCCTACCAATTAATACAGTGTATACACCCTACCAATTAATACAGTATTTACACCCTACTAATTAATCAGTATATACACCCTACCAATTAATACAGTGTATACACCCTACCAATTAAAACAGTATTTACACCCTACTAATTATACAGTATTTACAACCCCCTACCAATAATACATGTGTATACACCCTACTAATATACAGCATTACAACCCTACTAATCATCAGTATCACACACCCTACTAATTAATACAGCATATACACCCTACTAATTAATACAGTGTACACACCCTACTTATTAATACAGCATATACACCCTACCAATTAATACAGTATAACACACCCTACTAATTAATACAGTATATACACCTTACTAAATAACACAGTATATACACCCTACCAATTAATACAGTACATACACCCTACTAATTAATACAGTATTAACCACCTTACCAATGAATACAGTATACACCCCTACTAATTAATACAGTATAAACATCCTACTAATTAATACAGTATATACACTTAACCAATTAAAACAGTATACCACCTTACTAATTATACAGTAAATACACCCTACTAATTATCACAGTATAATACACCGTACTATTAATACAGTATATCACTAACTATTAAAACAGTATATACACCTTACCAATTAATACAGTAAATACACCGTACTAATATACAGTATATACACTGTACCATAAATACAGTATATACAACCCTACTATTAATACATACATACAAGAATTGTGGAAGCACTCCAATTAGGCTAATTTACAACTACATTTAGCGGAAGTGCTACTGATCTGGTCAAAACTTTATACAAACAGAAAGATAATCATGCACATTCCTAGGCCCCATACAATATCATATTACCTGCACACTGGCATACTTTAAATAAGGGGTTTTAGATATACTACTGTGATCACATGAATGAAAAGCCTTCCAACCACGTCAAGGTAACCCCAGTCTGGAAGTCCTAACGTCTAACTTTTTAATTTCTTTATATATATATATGTATATGTATACTAAACCCCTTTATTATAAGTATGCCAGTGTGCAGATAATATGATATTGTATGGGCCTAGGAATGTGCATTGATTATCTTTTCTGTTTCTACTAATTATACAGTATATACAACCCCTACTAATTACTACAGTAATACACCCTACCACTTAATACATTATATCACCTACCAATTAATACAGTATATACACCCTACCAATTAATACAGTATATACACCCTACTAATTAATACAGTATTTACACCCTACCAATTAATACAGTATACACACTGTAATAATTGGTACAGTATATAACCCTACTAATTAATACAGTATTAACACCCTACCAATGAATACAATATACACACCCTACTAATTAATACAGTATATACACCCTACCATTAATACAGTGTATACTCCCTACCTATTAATGCAGTATTTACACCCTCTATTAATACAGTATTTACACCCTACCAATTAATACAGTTTACACACTCTACTAATTGATACAGTAATATACAGTATATAGATATGCGGGTTATTCAATAAAAATTCATATTGTTAAAAATGGTGCTAATTTTCCCCAACCAATTATATGTTAGCTTTCAAATGTTAAATAAGTCTGTTGGTTGGGGCAAATTAGCACCATTCTAAACATAAGAACTTTTATTGAATCTCCCTGATGGAGTTCTAGAATGTTGTGGAATATTCCTATTGTTATATAATCCACAGAATGGGAACACTCCATTTCGACAATAAGGTGTACATCTAGAGTAATGGTTCATATTGTCCCAGAGTACCAAACACATCTGTATATCTGTATTACATACATCTGTATGCTCTTCGTGCTTGTGTGCTTTTTCCTCCGGGCACTCGGACATACAATTATAAAGACATACTGATAGGTTGTATGTGTCAAGTTAATTTGCTTAGATTGAAGCTATTAATGTATACATGTAATTGTAAAGTGCTACTGAAGATGTTGGCGCTAATAAATCCATAATAATAAGTCTCCTGTAGGCAGATAATGACAAATAGTTCACTATGTCCAGGAGCAAAATATAAATCTCACCCTGCCCAAATACTCAGCAGGTATTTGGAACAGCGCAGGTTAATCTCAGCTTTACTACATTGCTGAAATTCCCAGATTTATTACATATGTAAGAGTGTGTCCATCTAATGTCATGAATAAAATAGAATGGAGCTGAAGGCATGGTGAGATTTTGGGGTCCCTCCCTCTGTTCTGAAGGTTTATTATTGTCATAATCACAATGGAAAGCTTTTTTACACCTGTACCTATTTTCACTTAAAGCTGAGATGAAACTTTCCAAATCTCAGTTACAATTTTGGCAAATTCTATTTTCACCGGTATATAAATATCGCTACGATTCTCACCACATTTAACTCGTGAAAAATATTTGAATGGATCGTGAAACATTTCCAGGTTTTTGGATCTTTTTCCAATATTTGAAATTGAATATCTAAATCGAAAATATTGAGTTTCAAAATTTAAAAAAAAATTGAATCAAGGAGATTCAATAAAAGTTCTTATCATTAAAATGGTGCAAACTTTACCTCAACCAATCAGATGTTAACTACCAGGTGAAAGCTAAAATCTGATTGATAGGGGCAAAATTGCACCATTTTTAACGATAAGAACTTAACTACATCTCTGATTGAATTCTTGAACCCTCGGTTCTGAATGTGAACCCTTGATTCCGATTTTGGGAGAAATAGCAAATACGTGAGCCCTCGATTTTTAATATCAAAATTTTTCAAAAATATAATGCGAAAATATTAGCTGCGGGTATTTAATAACAGTTCTTAACGTTAAAATGGTGCTAATTTTGCCTCACCAATCAGATGTTAGCTTTCAAATGTTAAATAATATCTGATTGGTTGGGCAAATTAGCACCATGTTTAACAATAATAACTTTTATTGAATCTCCCTGCTTGTATTTTAATTACGTTTCGGTGATTTGTAGGTGTTCCCCAAACCATTTCCCAGGTCCCTGAGCCATTTAAACTAATTTACTATTATTATTTATACCTTAAATTATGAACTTTTGGATTTTGAAATCCTGTGACTTCTATGGTTTGTTTTTTTGATTTTTGATCTCTGTCTTTAGCACTGATACACTGTAGCTCTGGGTGGAGTACAGGGTTCAAATATCAATAGGTCCTTAGGCTACAAGGGGTGTTTTAGGGGATTTACAGGTGTCCAACCTCCACACAGGTTACCTGCTGTTTTGGCAAATTATATTTACATTCTGGCCTGATTCTGTCTGCTGCAGGTTGCTGTACTGGTGCCCCCTTTCTAAGGTCACCAGAAAGCAAGAGGTCATCAGGCTGATAGGAACCAAGGTACAGACATGAAAAAATATATTTATAGTTGAAATGTGAACTTTTCCATATACGGAATAAAGCCCACACATGCACAATACAGTAGATACCCTTTATTCTTATTGTCCTGCACTAGTATTAGCATGAAGGATATATCATAAACCATCTCAATTAACTCCTATAGTACAGCTACTGCCCACTGTGCTAATGTATACAGTGAATCTGAATGTTCTGTCTGGGATGGGTTTTCCTCCAGGTTTCCAGTTCTCCCGCAAGCATAAAAACCCACTTATTGGCTTTTTACAGACCAGCACTGTTTTAGCTGTTTTTTTCCCACCAGCTTTTATTTATGTTCATGATCGTCGTGATATAGTGTCAATTATTAGATTGAAAAGACCAAAAGTGCACTGGTTTAACAAACAGTTTAACTTTAAGGAAAGCTAATTTTACGTTGTTAAGAATCACTCCTGCTCATAGACTGGGTAATTTGTTTCCTAGGTACGATATGGCAAAGTGGACTGCTTTTAAATGGGATATTAAACTATTAATTGTAAGTTTATACCGTTGGTAACCATGTAAAAGAAATTATGTCCACTCCTGCCTGGATTAATGCTCAGGTAAAAGGGAAATGGAAAAAAAGGCTTTAAAATGTTGAAATCAGACGGGAACGGAACAAGCTTACAGGGAGGATAAAGCTCTATAAGGGTGCAAGAAAGCAATTAAACTAGCTAAAATAGAAATTAAATACAGAGAGCAGAAACAAAGGTTTAAACCCCAAAATGTTTTTTAAATTTATCAATAGTAAAAAGATAGGACCGAGTATGTGGGACCATTAAATATGGGGCTTAGATGGTTATAGAGTATTCAGAGAAGGCAATTGTGCTAACTGTTTTTTTTCCCTCTGTATTCACTATAGAAACCTAGTCCTTATAGCAGGGCTGTTATAATATGAAGGGTATAAATGAGGGATATTCACTCTCTGTATACACTATAGAGAATCCTAGTCCTTATAGCAGGGACTGTAATAATATGAAGGGTATAAATGAGGAATATTCACTCTGTATTCGCTATAGAGAATCCTAGTCCTTATAGCAGGGACTGTTTATAAATATGAAGGTATAAATAGGATATTCCTCTGTATACACTATATAGATCCTAGTCCTTATAGCATGGACTGTAATAATGAAGGTATAAATGGAATATTCACCTGTATACCTATAGAGATCCTAGTCCTTATGCAGGGACTGTAATAATATGAAGGGTATAAATGAGGGATATTCACTCTGTATACACTATAGAGAATCCTAGTCTATAGCAGGGACTGTAATAATTGAAGGTATAATATGGGAATATTCACTCTGTATACACTATAGAGAATCCTAGTCCTTATAGCAGGGACTGTAATAATGATGAAAGGTATAAATGGAATTTCACTCTGTATACACATATAGAGAATCCTAGCCTTATAGCAGGGACTGTAATAATATGAATGGTATAAATGAGGAATATTCACTCTGTATTCACTATAGAGAATCCTAATCCTATAGCCAGGGTCTGTAATAATAGAATGGTATAAATGAGGAATATTCACTCTGTATACACTATAGAGAATCCTAGTCCTTATAGCAGGGACTGTATAATATGAAGGGTATAATGAGGAATATTACTCTGTATTCACTATAGAGAATCCTAATCCTTATAGCAGGGACTGTAATATACGAAGGGTATAAATGAGGATATTCACTCTGTAACACTATAGAGAATCCTAATCCTTATAGCAGGGACGTAATAATATGAGAGGTAAAATGTGGAATATTCACTCTGTATTCACTATAGAATCCTAGTCCTTATATGCATGGAACGTATAATATGAAGGGTATAAATGAGGAATATTCACTCTGTATACACATAGAGAATCCTAGTCCTTATAGCAGGGACTGTAATAATGAAGGGATAAATGTGGAATATTCACTCTGTACTCCTATAGTGAATCCTAGTCCTTATAGCGGGACTGTAATAATATGAAGGGTGTAAATGAGGAATATTCACTCTGTATTCACTATAGAGAATCCCAGTCCTATAGCGGGGACTGTAATAATATGAAGGGTATAATGAGGGATGTTCACTCTGTACACACTATAGAGAATCCTAGTCCTTATAGGGGGACTGTAATAATTGAAGGGTATAAATGAGGGATATTCACTCTGTATACACTATAGAAGAATCCTATCCTTTAGCGGGGACTGTAATAAATATGAAGGGTATAAATGTAGGGATATTCACTCTGTATACACTATAGAAATCCTAGTCCTTATAGCAGGGACTGTAATAATACAAGGGTATAAATGAGGAATATTCACTACTCGTATACACTATAGAGAATCCAAGTCCTTATAGCAGGGACTGTAATAATATGAAGGGTATAAATGAGGAATATTCACCTGTATACACTATAGAGAATCCTGTCCTTATAGCGGGAACTGTAATAGTATAAAGGGTATAAATGGGAATATTCACTCTGTATACACTATAGAGAATCCTAGTCCTTATAGCATGGACTTTAATAATTGAAGGGTATAAATGTGGAATATTCACTCTGTACTCACTATAGTGAATCCTAGTCCATTATGCGGGGACTGTAATAATATGAAGGGTGTAAATGAGAATATTCACTCTGTATTCACTATAGAGAATCCCAGTCCTTATAGCGGGGACTGTAATAATATGAAGGTATAAATAGGGATGTTCCTCTGTACACACTATAGAGATCCTAGTCCTTCATATCGGGGACTGTAATAATATGAGGGTATAAATGAGGGATATTCACTTGTATACCATAGAGAATCCTAGTCCTTATAGCGGGGACTGTAATAATATGAAGGGTATAATGAGGGATATTCACTCTGTTACACTATAGAGAATCCTAGTCCTTATAGCAGGACTGTAATAATACGAAGGTTATAATGAGGAATATTCACTCCGTATACACTATAGAGATCCAAGTCCTTATAGCAGGGACTTAATAATAGAGGGTATAATTGAGGATATTCACTCTGTATACACTATAGAGAATCCTAGTCCTTATAGCGGGAACTGTAATAGTATAAAGGGTATAAATGAGGAATATTCACTCTGTTTCACTATAGAGAATCCTAGTCCTTATGCAGGGACTGTAATAATATGAAGGGTATAAATGAGGGATATTCACTCTGTATACACTATAGAGAATCCTAGTCCTTATGCGGGACTGTAATAATATGAAGGTATAAATGGGGAATATTCATTCACTCCTGTATTCACTATGAGAATCCTAGTCCTTATAGCAGGACTGTAATAATAGAAGGGTATAAATGAGGGATATCACTCTGTAATACACTATAGAGAATCCTAGTCTTATAGCGGGACTGTAATATATAAGGTTATAAATGAGGAATATTTCACTCTGTATACACTATAGAGAATCCTATCCTATAGCAGGGACTGTAATAATATGAAGGGTATAATGAGGATTTTCACTCTGTCTTCAAATGCACTATAAGAGAATCCGAGTCCTATAGCAGGGACTGTAATATATGAGGTTAATAATGAGGAATATTCACTCTGTATACACATAGCGAATCCTAGTCTTATAGCGGGACTGTAATAATATGAAGCGGTTTTTACATAAAATATGGTTTGGGGGGTCATTCACTCTTATATCACTAGAGAAATCCTAAGTCCTTCTAGTCGGGCTGTAATATAGTGAAGGGTATAAATGAGGAATATTCACTCTGTATACACTATAGAGAGACCTAGTCCTTATACGGGACTGATAATATGAGGTATAAATGAGGATATTCACTGCTGTATACACTATAGAGACTCTAGTCCTTATAGCAGGGACTGTAAATAATCTGAAGGTATAAAGAGGAATATTCACTCTGTATTCACTATAGAGAATCCTATTCCTTATAGCAGGACTGTATAAATGAAGGGTATAATGAGGATTATTCCATCTAGTTACACTATAGAGACATCCTAGTTCCTTATAGCAGGGACTGTACAATATGAATGAGGTATAATGGGAATATTCCTCTGTTATTCCACTATAGAGAATCCTAGTCCTTTAGCAGGGACTGTAATAATCTAAGGGTAAAAAATAATGAGGAATATTCCACTCTGTATACACTATAGAGAATCCTAATCCTATAGCGGGGGACTGTAATAATAGAAGGGTATTAATGAGAATATTCACTCTGTATTCACTATAGAGAATCCTAGTCCGTTAAGCAGGGACTGTATAATATGAAGGGTAATAAATGAGGTATTCACTCGTATCACTATAGAGAATCCTAATCCGTATAGCGGGACTGTAATAATAGTAAGGAGTATATGAGGAATACTTCACTCTGTATACACTATAAGAATCCTATAGTCCTTATAGCGGGGACTGTTATAAATATGAGGGTATAAATGAGGATATTCACTCACTGTATCAGCTATAGAGAATCCTAATCCTATAGCAGGGACTGTAATAATATGAAGGTATACATATGATTTCACTCTGTATACACTATAGAGAATCCTAGTCCTTATAGCAGGACTGTTAATAATATGAAGGGTATAAATGTAATATTCACTCTGTATCACTATAGAGAATCCTAGTCCTATACGGGGACTGTAATAATATGAAGGGTATAATGAGGACTATTCACTCTGTTACACTATAGAGAATCCTATCCTTTAGCGGACTGTAATAATATGAAGGGTATAAATGAGGAGATATTCACTCTGTACACACTAAGAGAATCCTAGTCCTTATAGTCAGGACCTGTATAATACGGAAGGGTAAATTATAATGAGGATATTCACTCTGTTTCACTATAGAGATCCTAGTCCTTATAGCGGGGACTGTAATAATATGAAGGTAATAAATGAGGGATATCACTCTGTTCTATAGAGAATCCTATCCTTATAGCAGGGACTGTAATAATACGAAGGGTATAATGAGGAATATTCTCTGTATACACTATGAGAATCCTAGTCCTTATAGCAGGACTGTAATATATAGGTAAAATATAGGAATATTCACTCTGTATACACTATAGAGAATCCTAGTCCTTATAGCAGGGACTGTAATAATATAAGGGTATAAATGAGGAATTTCACTCTGTATTCACTATAGAAATCCGTCCTTATAGCAGGACTGTATAATATGAAGGGTATAAATGAGGATATTCACTCTGTATACCCTATCGAGAATCCTAGTCCTTAAAGCAGGGCTGTAATAATATGAAGGGTATAAATGAGAATATTTCACTCTGTATACACTCTATGAGAATCCTCAATCCTTTATAGCAGGGACTGTAATAATATGGAAGGGATAATGAGGAATTTCCTCTGTATACACTATAGAGAATCCTTCCTTATAGCAGGGACTGTAATAAATAAAAAACACTCGAAGGGTATAATGAGGATTTCACTCTTACCTATGAGATCTAGTCCTTATAGCAGGGACTGTAAAATACTGAAGGGTATAAATGACGAATATTCACTCTGTTACACTATAGAGAATCTATTCCTTTAGCAGGGACTGTATAATATGAAGGTATAATGAGGGATATTCACTCTGTATCAACTATAGAGATCCTAGTCCTTATAGCAGGGACTAATAATATGAGGGTATAATGAGAATATTCATCTGTATATCACTATAGAGAATCCTATCCTTATGCAGGGACTGTAATAATATGAAGGGTATAAATGAGGAATATTCACTCTGTATACAACTATAGAGAATCCTAGTCCTTATAGCAGGCTGTAATAATATGAAGGTATAAAATGAGGACATATTCACTCTGTATTTTCACTATAGAGAATCTAGTCCTTATGGCGGGACTGAATATTAGAAGGGTATAAATGAGGAATATCACTCTGTATACTCCCAAAAATTAACTTCTTTACAAGTGGGAGTACCTGAGGCAGGAGTTGGACTTGATTATTTCCTCCTCCAATATTGTTTTATTAGGAGCTACAGGCCATCCAGTTTTTCATTTGCCATGTTATCCAGGACCAGTCCTGAATTAAAGATAGTCTGAAGTCAAGAGGAAAGCCTGTCAGATCAGTTTCTTTGGGTTGGTGCTCCTCTAGAAAGAAAAAAAAGCATAATTGTCAGGTAAGATTACCTCCTATATCCTTCCCATACTTTTCATTTTAACTTTTTTTTTTTTTCAAGAAAACTTTATCACACATAGTTCTCCTTTAAGACTAGCACATCTTACTCTAGATCTCATGCAGATTGGTATAGAATCAGAATTAGATGGCTCTTTCCTGCAGTGAATTTAAGGTGTAGTGGGTAACGCAAATCGTTCATATCGAATCATCCTGCAGTTTCATTTCCATCTTTCATTAGAATAGTCCACCATTCCCGCTTTATTTCCTAGATTAGATTGTTGTTAGTGGTTATTCTATGTCTCTCTAGAATTTTTCACTTTGCTATTTTGGATAAATCTCAGTGCTTGAGATTCTACCCAATATTATAATACCCGTCTTTGTGAATTCTACCAGATGGACTCAGCTAAGGAGTGTTTGGTTAAGGAGAACTTCCCGATAATCTAATTCATTAGATTAATAATACTAGAGATGTTCCAAAACTGTGAGTTTTTGGTCCTTTTAGAATTTTTTTTAAATTTTCGGCAAAAGTTCGAGTTTCGTAAATCGTCGACTTTTCCGATTTTCAATCCCGTTTCTTTCGATTTCGAAAATCATCTACTTCGATTTTTGAAACCGTCTACTTTTGTTTCATTTTCGATATTGTCTACTTTCGATTTTCCATTTCGTTAATTGCCTCCTTCGATTTTCGAATGATTGCTGCTTTCGATAAAAACGAAAATTCTAAATCCGGGTTCCGTGAAATTCGGAGTTCCACGTTTCGGGGGCTTCGAACCCTTCGCCATTCGCTTGACACTGGTTCTATCGAAACCCACATTACCTCTTTTAATAACGTATCGTTTAGAAAGGCACAGTGTCTCGACTAACAGTAATAAGACCACATATTTGTGGTCTGGAGCTGTGGATTGCAGCAGGATTGGCTAACATGTCATTTTCTTTCTTTTCCCGACCATGAATGCTTTCCTTTAACTAATCATTGACCTTTACGACGAGTCAACTATCATATGAAACCGTGTGATATTGACTAGGGCCATCACCTAAATTTGGATTGTGATCTCCTTTTCACACTGAAAGCTACCTTTTTCCCATTTTAATTTATAAAATATGTGTAAGTATCATTTACCTGGTGTGGTTGTAGACTGCTGCCTTTAATCAATACTTGGTTTGCTCCAGGCCCAACAATGCCCCCTCCCTTTTTTAAACCTCCCCCTTCATGACCAGACTTTTTCATGAGGTCCTAACAAGCATCTCACTATAGGCTGCACTGGGAGAATGAGATTTCCCACACCACTGTCAAACTCACAGCAAACAACTATCAAACTTTCACAATCAGCTGCGCAAAATTGCTCACAGCAGAAGAGTTTTATCATATTAAAGTACAGTACTTGCACTGACAGCTGAAATGCCAAGTTTCAGATGGATATCTAAAGAAATAGTGGACAGATCACAAAAAAAAAGTCACAGTGGTGGTTGGGACAGAATGATGTTTTCCAGCAATGGTCAATTTAAATATTTTTTTTCATATACCGTAATTTTTCATATACCGTAGATTTTTCGTATACAGTAGATGCTCTTTTAAGATATCAGGTGGATTGTGTTTAAAGCTCTCTTTTCGCTACTTTTTGTACACCAGACTTGGGACAGATTTCACTCGACATCTCATTTTCTTTTTGGGGGGCCACAATTATAAAAAGGCGATCTTCATCAAAGGTGAATGTGTGGCTAAAAGCGGTGCTAATAACGCTGAAAATGTTTGCAAAAATCCGTTACGCGTGAAATTCAAAATCGTGTTAAATTCAGCCGGCGAATGTCTCTGTTTTGTTAATAGGGTAAACCTTAAGTCATTATCAGTATGGATCATTCAGCTAATATCAAATAAGTTCAATTTTCCACCTAATTATAAAGCGTAAAATAAAATGTAGCGAAAATGCACTGAAATTTTCATCTCTGCTATTATTAATGGTGAGGTTATTCCCTTATATAAACTTTATATATTAATGTATTTATAAAAAAATAAATGTGTGGGGGGAGGGGGTTAATTTATTCATCATACTTCTTGAGTTGACATACTGAATTTTAAAATTTGCCACATACCTTGGTACTGTAATTTAGACTGTATCAGAGAAATATATTTCCTTTCTTTTGCAGGTACCCATCCCTCCCGAAGTCTCCCATTTCTGGGGTGTGTCTTCGCAAGACCACCCAAACTAGCATTGCAAACCTCTGGCAGTCTCCTACCCTGGAGAAAAACGTCCCCTACCTGGACGCCAGTGCCCCCAGAATCCCTAAACCCCACCTCTGCCCACTCCTTTGGCTCTAGCACTTCCTTCGCCGGACCCCCTAGATATTACCAATATCACGTGCCCCCTAGCCTGCCCCCAGCAGCTCCCCTTCTTCCACCCTGCCTGGAAGCCTCATATGGCAGGTGGGATGTCTGCTTTTGCATCCAGGGTTGACAAGACATTACAATTTGGGACATCCCTACTAAAGGTCCTTGCCCCGAGGTCTCGCCGATAGAACACCCCAAACCCAGCCTGCTCCACCCCTGACATCCATGCTTTACCCCTCCCTTGCACTGCCCCCACCCATGTTACAGCCAGCAGAATCTGGCACCCTGGTTAATCTCTCAAATATGCCCATCATATGACCCTTACCCAGATACATCTCCCAGGCTTCCAACTTGGAATGATACAACTTATACCCAAAATTTAAAAAAACAAAATTAATATAACCTGGCCTTACAACACACCACCTGTGCCAAGCTTTGCACTAAATATACCTCCTGCTGCCTAGTATATCCCTACATATGGACAAATCATAGCACAAACTTCTTTTATGAAGATACCCACTGAATATTAGCAATTCAATTTGAAATGGCCCCCTCTACGACTCCTTCATGTGACCTTCAAAGCATTTTGTGTACGTCTAAATATGTACATGGAACATTCTAACTTACCAAGCGTGATTATCAATAAGGAACAAGACTTGTGGGTAGAATGTTCTGAACTTCGCAAAATTCAGTCCGCTCGAGATCCCGCGAATTTCATTAAAAGGAAAAAAAATTTGAAAATACGGGAATCCTCGAATTCAAAATCGATCGAAATACGTTATTTCCCGTCATTTTCTGAAATATGAGAAATCCTTGTATTTCGAAATTTTTCGAAATAACGTGTGTCCCGTATTTTCGAAAATACAAGTAATCCTCTTAATTGAAAAAATTTTCAAAAATACGTATACGAGAATCCGCGGTTTCGGAAGTTCGGAAGGCGGAAATCCGAAAATCCACCCTTCGCGCGCGATAAATCCGCGGCGGAACCGGGTTCGGATCCGTGAACCGGCCATCCCTACTTGTGGGTAATTCTCAGGAAAGCTTATACCTTTTAAGGTTATATTAGAGGGTCAAGGTGTGCAGAAATTGAATAAACTGTCAGATTGCTAAGACGCACATGGCATCCCGGAACATTCATTACCTCCAGTCCCTTGGTACTACATTGTCTTAAGTGTGGTCATAAAAGTCCCCCCCTACTACGCTGCCCATAGGAATGCCTGAATGCAAAAAAATCTATTGAGAACCTGTGTAAAAGACAATCCCCACTCAACTCAATATGGCATTAGATCAGTGGCATTACTACCAACCCTGCCACCACCGCGCGGGGCCCCGGACGGTAGAAGGCCGCCAACCCTCTGCGATCCTCTGTTTTTAAAGAGAAATATACCACATTCAGCTGTTTAAAAGAATGGAAACGAGTCTCCTTCCTTCATACGCGTGATCAGCTGTTTAAAAACAGCTGATTGTGGACCGAAAGGGATGGAGCCCGCCTCCAATCCCTTTGGGGGGGAGGGGGGGTGCCATCAAGAAAACAATAAAAAAATGTTGTTTTTTTTTTAATCTCATTATATAATTCCCACCCCACCATCAATTTTGTGGGGTTGTTCGAGTCTGGGTGGTCTGTGGGTGGGGGTACAGATTCCCTGAACCATGCCCACCACTCTCCTCCTCATCTCCTTCTTAAAACATGTAAATTATAGACAGAACTTTCAGGGAATGACTTCTCAGCACTTCTAATTGGTTTTGTTTTTCACTTTGCAATGAAATTCAAGTTCTGCTATAGTCCCTGCCAGTCCTTTTTCTCCCACCAGTTGACCTGCTTATCTGCATGTTTGGACAAGTATTTAACTGACCTCTGGCTTGGAAAGTTGACTTTGTCTGACATTGTCTCTCTGTCTCGCCCTACCCCGTTCATCTGACCTTTGGCTTTGAATACTGACTTCTGCCTCCAATCACATATCCTGCTTGGTTGTAACTGTTTTTTGCTGTTCCTTGGCCTGATATATATTGAGCTTCTGCATGACTAGAACTAGTCATTTTATTCTATTTCTAACCAGACTGTGCTTAAATCTCACCATTGGATACGTGAGGTTGAGTTATAGTCCAGACATTTTTCATGATTTGGGTAACAAATGTTTAAAAAGAATGAACGATATGGGAAATTAGCCAATTCCTGTCTTCCACATACCAGCTTATAAAGATTCATAATGAATTGTAATCAATGGCACCCATGTTCCATAAATGGTGGAATACCAAAGGGTATAAGCTTTTTCATCCTTTATTGAAGATGTGAGGTAAAGGAGTTATGTCTTCCTCACATTCTCTAAATTAGTGCCAACAGAGCAAGGGGAGACCCCCAAACTTCCCAATCACAAGCGTCCACTGCTTCCTCTGGCAGGTGACGACTACCCCCCCCATGTATAGTATAAGGGAGCGAGATGCTGTCTAATTTAATTCCTGGTAGGTAATAAAAGCCCAATTAAAGTCCTGGTAGGGATAATAAAATCCCAATTAAAGTCCTGGTAGGGTAATTTAAGTCCAATTAAAGTCCTGGTAGGGATACTTTAAGTCCATTAAAGTCCTGTAGGGATATAAAGCCCATTAAAGTCCTGGTAGGAATAATAAAAGCCCATTAAAATTCCTGATAGGGATAATACAGCCCATTAAAGTCCTGGTGGGATAATAAAGTCCATTAAAGTCCTGGTGGTAATAAAAGTCCAATTAAAGTCCTGGTGGTATAATAAAACCCATTAAGTCCTGGTAGGGATAATAAAGCCCAATTAAGTCCGGTAGGTATAATAAAATCCCAATTAAGTCCTGGTAGTATAAAATAAAATCCCAATTAAGTCCTGGTAGGGATAATTTAGTCGTCAATTAAAGTCCTGGTAGGGATAATAAAGTCCAATTAAAGTCCTGTGGGTAATAAAGCCCAATTAAAGTCCTGGTAGGGATAATAAAAGCCAATTAAAGTCCTGGTAGGTATAATAAATCCCAATTAAAGTCCTGGTAGGTATAATAAAATCCCAACTAAAGTCTGGTAGGGATAATTTAAGTCCAAATGTCCTGGTAGGGATTAAAGGCCAATTAAAGTCCTGGTAGGTATAATAAAATCCCAATTAAAGTCCTGGTAGGATAATAAAAGCCCAATTAAAGTCCTGGTGGGTTATAAAAGCCATTAACCCTGTGGGTACGAATTAAAGTCCAATTAAAGTCCTTGTAGGGATAATTTAATCCAATTAAAATCCTGATAGGTATGATTAAAGTCCAATACAAGTCCTTGAGGGATAATTTAGGTCCAATTAAAGTCAAATATGGGATGATTCCAGTCTAATAAAACCCTGGTAGGATAATTATAGTCCATTAAAAGTCCTGGTAGGGATAATAAAGTCCAATTAATCTGGTAGGGTTAATAAAAGTCCATTAAGTCCTGTAGTGATAATTTAAGTCCAATTAAAATCCTGATAGGGATGATTAAGTCCAATAAAAGTCCTGGTAGGGATAAATTTAAGTCCAATTAAATCCTGATAGGGAATTTAGCCAATTAATCCTGGTAGATAAAAAAGCCCAATTAAAGTCCTGGTAGGAATAATAAAAGCCCAATTAAATTCCTGTAGGGATAATACAAGCCCATTAATCCTGGTAGGGATATAAGAGTCCATTAAAGTCCTGGTGTTAATAAATTCAATGAAAGTCCTGGTGGGTATATAAAAGCCCAATTAAGGTCCTGGTAGGTATAATAAAATCCCATTAAAGTCCTGGTAGGTATAATAAAATCCCATTAAAGTCCTGGTAGGGAATTTAAGTCCAATTAAAGTCCTGGTAGGGATAATAAAAGTCCAATTAAAGTCCTGGTGGGTATAATCAAAAGCCCAATAAGGTCCTGGTAGGTATAATAAATCCCAATTAAGTCCTGGTAGGTAAATAAATCCCAATTAAAGTCCTGGTAGGGATAATTTAAGTCCAATTAAAGTCCTGGTAGGGATAAATAAGTCCCAATTAAAATCCTGGTAGGTATAATAAATCCCAATTAAAGTCCTGGTAGGGACAATAAAGCCCAATTAAGTCCTTGGTGTATAATAAAAGTCCCATTAAAGTCCTTGTGGTAAAGTCAAAGTCCAATTAAATGTCCTTGTAGGGATAATTTAAGTCCATTAAAGTCATGATAGGGATGATTAAGTCCAAAAAAGTCCTTGTAGGATAATTTAGGTCCAATTAAAGTCAACTAGGGATGATTAAAGTCATTAAAGACACCTGGTAGGGTATTAAATCCATTAAAGTCCTGTAGGTAATAAGTCAATTTAAGTCCTGGTGGTTAATCAGTCCAATTAAGTCCTTGTAGGATCATTTAAGTCCTTAAATCCTGATAGGGAATGATTAAAGTCCAATAAAAGTCCTTGTAGGGATATATTTAAAGACATTATCTCTCACCTTCCTCTGCTCCTCTTCTTATGTCAGTCCCTTTTACCCCAGGTGAGGACCTGAACCGCTAGGTCCTCACCCCTGGTTCACTAACTTGAAGCACAGCGTTACTGAACGCTGCTCTGGTAGCGCTCGCCCCTCCTTTGCGCGACGAGGCCATAAGAAGGCCGCTCGTTTCAGAGCGCGCCTTCCATTGGCTTCGTTGCCGATGGGAGGAGGGGGCGGAGCCTCCAGAGCAGCGTTTCAGTAACGCTGTGCTTCATTTACGCGAACCCAGGGGTGAGGACCTAGCGGTTCAGGTCCCACCCTGGTTAAAAGGTACAGACCAAAGAAGAGAGCGGAGGGAAGGTGAGTATAATTGTCCTTTAAGTCCATTAAGTCCTGGTAGGATATAAAAGTCCCAATTAACAGTCCTGGTAGGGATAATAAAAGTCCCAATTAAAGTCCTGGTAGGATAATAAAGTCCATTAAAGTCCTGTTAGGGATAATTACAAGTCCATTAAAGGTGGGGGATAATAAAGTCCAATTAAAAGTCCTGGTAGGATAATTTAAGTCCAATTAAAGTCCTTGTAAACTGACGTTTCATTATTATCTGTAGCCAATGGATTTGCACACAGAATCAAGCCTTCTTGAGGCTGACGTGCAGTAGAGATGGGCTGAACTTCCGAAAGTTTCGAACTTTTGAACTATATGGAAGTTCAAAAGTTTGAAACGGACCCATTAAAGGCAATGGGAGTCAATAGTTTGAAAAGTTCGATGAAATACAATTAAAATACCAATGTAACTTAATTAAATGCTGTGGTACCCGGAATAGTCTGGGTAACATGTTCGAATGTCCAAATTTAAAAAAATCAAGCTCCCATGTTTCGATTTTCTATATTATCCCATAATGATGTTTGAACATTTGATAATTATCCCATAAACGATTCGAACATTTGATAATTATCCCATAAACGATTCGAACATTCGATAATTATCCCATAAACGGTTCGAACATTCGATAATTATCCCATAAACGGTTCGAACATTCGATAAATTACATCCCATAAACCGTTCGAACATTCGATAATTATCCCATAAACGGTTCGAACATTCGATATTACCCATAAACTATTGAACATTCGTAATTATCCCATAAACGGTTCGAACATTCCGATAATTATCCCATAACACGATGCGAAATTCGATACTTTTAATCCCCATACACGATATCGAACATTCGTAATTATCCCATAAACGATTCGAACATGGATAATTATCCATAATGTACGAACATTTGATAATTTCCCATAAACGATCGAATCATTCGATAATATCCCATAAACATTCAAAGATCGTTCATTTCGAATTCGTAATTAGAATCCTAGAAATCCAGGTCCGGGATAGTTCAAGAAGTCCGAGTCTGTTCAAACTCGATAATTTGGCTCGAATTTGGGTTCGAGTTCTAGTCCATCTCTATGGTGCAGTTGGCTACTGAAAAGCCCAGCAGCCGGAAAGCTGGATGTGCCATTGACCTTTTTCAATTGATTTAACTTTGGTTCCAATTTCTGCAATGTGCAAGGTGCATCTGGTTATAGAACATGATTTACCTTAGGCAAGGGCACCTGAGAGATACCTGATAGGAATGAACTGACACAACGCGTTGCTTAGCAGAGGGCTGGGCTTACTGGTTGCCGGCCAAATACCACCAGCATAACTCAGTTGATGTCCAGTCATGGTATAAATACTTGGTACATCTCTGCCTGACAGTCAGTCTTTTTTATTGGTTCCAGGACAGAAGAAAAGAACATTAAGAAAAGTAAGTGAGAGTTTGTTTCATCTTGGTGACTCTTGGGACCTGTGGAGCGGTGGCTTTCAGTTAATGTCTTAATGTGACTTGGAAGTTGGAGTTAAGGGATTGTCATACTTTCTCTCTGCTATTAAAAGAAATTTACACAAAAAACACCGGACATTGTAATTAGAGTCTGTGGAAAGATTTCCATAGTGCCAAAGAAGCTTTTCACGGCCCATCTCAGCGTAATGCCACCATTTTGTGACATGTTGGGGTTTATAATACAATATTTCCTGGAATAAAAATTCTAAGAGCCCCTTTGCTTTGGACCATAAAATGTCCCATTTTCTTAAGGAGCCCATGTATGAAACGGTATCATATGATTGGTATTCGTATGCTGATATCAAGCGACTGGAGTTGTAGTGGGCCACTTACATATAATAGACCTGTGTATGTAGGGAATCTGGATGTAAATAAACATTTATATTGTGGTCATTACACTGTATCCCCTCAAGCAATTTTCTCAAATAAAAAATGGGGTCTATATTCTTAAGAACTAATGGGGCAATGTACCAAAGGGCTATCGCTCCTTTCCACCCCTGGGATCATGGGGCCAGTAAATTTATAGGGATTCATATTACTTCCTAGTCTGTCCTGTACTTTGCACATGTTTAAGACCAGGGTTTTTGGTAATCCCCAGTATTTGCCACAAACACGTTATTAAGGTTATGGCTCTTGGTAACTACCTCGAAACATGACATAGCAGCATGTGGGATTTTACCATGTGATGGTAACAAGTCATTTCACTGTTCTCTTTGTTTATCCAATCACATCAAGCCCCTAATGCTGCAAATACACTGGCCCAATGTTAGATAACCATTGAATCAATGTAAAACCATGCTGTCCACAAAAAGAGCTAGAACGTTTCCATGGCCTAGAACATTTATTTATGACTGACATTGAATTGATGACTGATGCCTTTGAACCAAGGACAAATACAAATCTACTTGTTACCTATAAGAAATAATTTGGCCCTCATAAAAAAGATAACACCCCTTTAAAAGAGAATTAGGCCCCTATAAGGAAGAATTAGATGATTATAAGAAAGTGTTGGCCTGCACAATGTAAAACAAATAATTCCACTTGTGTGTGGTTTGTCTACTGGAAATATTAAAACTCTCATTTACCCAGCTCATTTACTCATTATATAGCCGCTATCGTCTGGGTAAATGCTCCTTCACGTCTACTTTCGATTTTCGACAACCGTCTACTTTCAATTTTGGAAATCATCTACTTTCGATTTTCGATAATTGTCCTCTTTTGATTTTTGGATGATTGTCTGCTTTCGATTATCGCTAAAACGAAAATTCAAAAAATCCGGGTTCCCGTGAAATTCGGGAGTTCCGAAAGTTTTTCGGAACCCTCGAACCTCAGATTTGATTTAAAACTGGGTTTCTATTCGAACCCAACTACTCTCTAATATGGAGTTACAGTCGCGCTAACCGGTAGCGAAGTTTCTCCAAATTAATACCAGTTTGTCTCACCTCATATTTTCTAACAATTTGAGTTTGACTTAAAACTGGTTTAAAGGCTGAAAATGACCAGTTTAGACAATAGAATCTCGTCATTGAGACTACTGACAAGAAAATTCTCCCAAAACTGGCTAAATTTCTATGCCAAATCCCAAACGCTGCATTATTAAAATTTCTTTTAAAAACTAAATTCAAGGCAGAATTTGGTCTTGGCTGACAAAATTGAATCCATAAATTCTTATGGCAAAATTTTTTGCCAAATGTAATAACATTTTACCAAACCTGCCAGGGAACTGAAACCAGGCATTTTTTGGCTTTTTCTAGTGGTATTTGGATCTTACCAATTATTTAATGTCTCAATAGAATCTGATGAACAGTCCTTTTTTTCTATTTTTCGGTCCTCTCCGTTGTTTTAAATCAGTCACGTGAATCTGTCACTTATCTGTTTTCTTATCCGAAGAGTTTTTAGCCTTTAATTAACACCGTTCTATGAAAGTCTTTTCTGTTAGGAATTTAGAATTCTAATGCATTGTTACCAGTTTGGAGCAGGTTTTTCTCGTTCATAAATTATCATTTAAGATCTCAAAATCTTCATTTTATTTATAATTTATAGAGAGGAACCAAATTTCACCCGGACCAAGAGTGTCTGGAATATAAGAGAGCGGAGTCTTTCTCCATTTTAATTGCTATTATTGGGTTGCTGCTTTTCAGGTAAAATTTTGTACAATTTCTATGCCCGCATTATCATAAATCATCAGCAATTTTTTCTCCCAAAAAACTAACCTTAAAAGTGCAAAGTGGATGTTTTCATGAGGAAATGTAGCCATGCCATTCAATTGTGTCATAATTTCACTGTGCTATCAATCTTAGTAAACCAATCAAGATCGTTTTTTTACGGGTCTAATCTGATTGGTTAGTGGCTGATAACATCTGATTGGTTAGTGCATATTTAAAACACAGGCAAACTTTTGCAACCTCTTATTACAAGCTTTTCAATAAACGTGCAATTAGCCTTACCGATCATTTTACCTTTAAGGACAGGCCCCATTCACACGATCTTCTCACCGCTACAATCACACCATTAGTGTGTTATAATTGGCAGCATATGCTGTGAATGGGGGTAACTACATTGCTAGGCTGCGTCTGTTTTCGAGTGACCGCTCTCTTTATTTATTTGCGGATCTGCATTGTAACCAATCAGACGTAGCTCTGGTAGTCGAGTAAATGTAGTGAATCGGGAGTTAGAGCTGCAGCCACACATCGACGACAGTAATAGGCATGAAAGCGTGATCATCATGCAGGGCTTTTCCAGGCCTAGGCACTGTGGATGTAGAAGCACATCAGAAACCGTAGTGTGGTCAGCCCTTAGTGTCTATTTGTTTTCTTCAATTAGTAAACGACTTCTGGTTGCAGTTCTACTCTGCATCATACACACCGAACAGTACTTCGGTTTGTCGCAATATTTGTGAGCGGAATTTACAGCCAAGCTAAAACCTTTTTCTGATGGTTATTTGCAGAATTAGATTGAGAAATGGCAGTAAATTTATTCCGACTGTAGCATTTCAATAACAGCATTAACAACACCCACATTATTCTGATTACTACGCAGTTTATTGATTGGTCGTCAGTCAGGATTAGAACCGTGATTGGCCGTTTGCAGCACCTTTTGAATACAGACCCATCGAACAACCACTGTAAAAAGCCTGATCAGGTCATCCTATTACAATTTTACAGAATGCTGCGGTTTTAAGATGAGAGATACACACCTCTCGTGTACTTACCATAAATATGTATGCAGTGTTTCTCTGAAGAGTTTATTATATTTTTTTTCATGTGCCTGCCTATATTCTAACATGATACAACTCCATAACATAGCAAGCGACTGTTCCGTATGTTTGCATTTTCATGCATGTGTAAACATTGGAAAACAACCATTGTAAGTATCCACTTGGACATATTTCACATATGGCATACATTACGCGGAGGATGTACAATTACTCATCTGGAGGGTGTTGGCTAAAATAGACCACCCCTACTCATACTGTCAAATGGCTTGGGGTTGTATGACTTGTGAACAGGCCATCGGGAATAGTCTAGAACAACTATTTACGCATTTTTGGTCTTTGTAACAAGTTTTGGGGATTATTTATGACAAAGGCTCTGCCTACGGGACGCAATGATTTTTCAGGTATTTGCCTGCCCTCTGCTTGCATTGTTTTTCTTCTTTTTCTTCTAACTTCACATGTTTCAAGTAAATATATAAGATATTATACCCATAATTCCATTTGGGACTGTTTAGGTATTATTATGGATATATATTATATATATTTACCGAAAATCTGTGAATCTGCAAGCGGACAGATTTCACGTGAGTTCATACCATCATGATTGTTAGTGTTTTACTTATACATGTTTTTTATTATGGGATAATGCCTTATGGTATGGCCACACTGTGTGACTGCAACACAAAAACGCAATGCGATTTCATTTGTGATTCGCTGCGTTTGCGGATGCAGTTTTTTTCATCTATATTGAAAACGCATGCGATTGCGATTTACAAATCCAGAATCAACATCGCAATCCAACGCCCTGAAACGTGCGTTTTCGGTACAATTGCCGCGTTTTCAATCAATGATATGAAATAAACTCAACCAAGAAAAGGCAGCAGTGTGCCACCCTAAGGGGGGTGTTCGTGGGAGTTTTTATAGGGCTGGGAATTCACATGTTGGTGACACTTTTCGAGACAGCTCCTGTGAGACTGGAAATGCGTTAAAATGTGCATTTTATGCAAATATCAGATCCACTCGTCTCTATAGATCATGGCCATCTTACACACTTACAGTACACACACATACATAATTTAACAATTAATACTTTGCCAGACACATCTTCCTTACAAGGGCATGTCCACCCCCAAAACTATAATCCCCCCCTACTGGCCCCACCAGTTTTGTTTAATCCTTACCTCACATCCCCGCTCCATCTGGTCTCCTGTAGTCCCCCCCAAGTGCCAAAAACTGCCCACACAGGGATACAGAGTCCAGATTCACATGGGAGGAGGACTCGTGCCTCCTCATGGCCTCCGGGAAGAAGTTTTGGCATGTGTACTGCACCCTTCTCCCCCTCCCCCTCCTCCCTCTCCCTCCGCGATTAGCATTCCTCCCCTAGTGTAATCCCTTAATATGTAATATATTGCCCCTACGTCCCCCCATCCCCAACCGCTCTATTTTATTTAATCAGAAATGCCCCAACTTACCCAGCCTCTTTCCCTCCGCCGAAATGAACTCCCGGCAACTGCGTCCGTGATTGCTGCCGCTCACCAATCCAGACGCGACTGCCGGTCCCTCCGCCCCCCCCTCATGCTTTGCATTTCCGCAGCAAGAGAGGCCGGCAGCACGCGGAGAAGCAGAGGAGTTATAAGTATTGGGGCCTTTTCAGATTAAATAAATGAGCGGTGGGGGCTGGGGGACGGGGTAGTTACAATTAAAATTAGTTTTAATGGTGGACATACCATATGGGGCCAAAAATGGACTGGTCCTCTCTACCACGACATAGACCTTTCTGATTAATCCTGTTTGGGTTAATCTGTTTGACAATCTGGCATCACATGATTTCATGGACTGACACAGAGTGATAAATTATGGTAAATCTTCAATCTATGAGTAAAAGTTGATAGGAACTAAAATGTAACGTGTACACACTAGATATTACACTAGTTTCACCTCATAGCCAGGATGTTTACCATACATTTTAATATATAATAGACTTTGCACACTTATCAGTGAATAGATTCATAAAAGTTCTTATTGTTTAAAAATGGTGCTAATTTTGCCCCCAACCAATCAACATCTATTTAAGATTTAAGAAAGATTACCCCTCTTTGGTTGGGGCAAATGCAAACCTTTTATAAGATACGAAACTTTTATTGAATAACCCTGCTTTTCTATAACTGCTGGCTAAACGCATCTGTAGCTTATTAGTTTATTTTAATATCACAGCATCTTGGAGAATTCAACTTTCAAATTGCAGATGTTTGGCTTTTCAGCCAACGGGCCACGACCAATACACATGCCACATGGCTCGGTGAATACTTTAGCCCTTCCCTCTCCCCCTGCCAGTGTTGCCAAGTGTTTCAAGTTTCATACTGGGTGCCAAATTTTTATCTGTAATCTGAAGCAGCCAGGAAACGATTTTTGCTCCATTGGAACTTCTTCCTCACACTAAGAGGATCAGAATGCAAGTTAGTTTCTCATGTGACAGTTACAACAATTTTAGAACCATTGATTCCCTTCTTAATGATTGTAAATAGCATTAATACTTAATTTCACTGGTCTCTTGCTGGATAAAGAGTCTGGAGGGGCAGAAACTGTGTTGGGTCCCCCTAAAACCTTGCATTAAACCCTATATTTTTTGTGGCCTCCTTTTGGACACATATACTACTTTGGTTTGTGGTCTCTTCCTCTACTAATTTCAGCAGATCTTGATATAAACTTACTGAACTGGACAGAACACAGAGGTATTTTTGTTTTCATCATTTTTTGAGGTTGTATATTTCTGCTAAATCTTCTCATCCTCTACAGAATAATGGTATACGGGGGACTACAATGTCCCGTCCGTCAGCCCTCGATCACGACCATACGCGATGTAGACCAAGCATTACTACCTGATTTCTCCATCAGAGCCAGTATGTAATTTTTACAAGTTCAATTTAGAGAGGTTAAAGGATAACTATACTCCTAAAAATGAAATGGGAAAAGTACCTGGGCAGGAGGTTGTAGATTGATATTCCTACCTCCTAATATCATTGGTTTGTAGGATCTCAGCCACGTAGTTTTTTATTTTGCCAGTTACTCCTGGACATATTCCTGTATAACATAGTGCGTGACCAGGAGAAGACTGGCAGAATCAGTTTTCTTTGGCTGGTGGCTTCCTCACAGACACGAAAAAAACAATTGGGAGGTAGGGATTACCCGTTACCTTATCCCTTCCTAAGTATTTTTCATTTCAAACCGATATTTTTAACTTTATACACCTAGCATATTTTAATTGGAATATGTAAAAATGTCTCTCTACATAAGGCACAACCCGCAATATTACTTTTAATCTAGGCTATAGCTAAATAATAGAAGGACCTATCTTCTGTTCAACAGAAATCCGTATATACACCCTACTAATTAATACAGTATATACACCCTACTAATTATTACAGTATATACACCCTACTAATTAATACAGTATATACACCCTACTACTAATTATGACAGTATATACAATACCCGTGACCAAGTTATCAGTTATATACCACTTCCTACTAATAATACGTATATACCCCTACTAATGATACAGTATATACAAAAACCGTACTAATTAACAGTAATACAACCCTACTAATTTTACAGTATACTACCCCTACCATTTATACAGTATATACCCCTACCAAATTATACAGTATATACACCCTACTAATTAATACAGTAATCACACCATACCATATTATTCCAGTATATAACCCTACTATTAATACAGTATATACACCCACTAATTATTACAGATATACCCCTACCAATGTAATACAGTATATACACTCTACCAATACTACAGTAGATACACCCTACTATTATTACAGTATATACACCCTACCAATTATTACAGTATATATATACACCCTACTAATTAATACATTATATACAAATACAACAAAATAACAATACAAAAAATACAATAACACCCTACTATTATACAGTATATACACCCTACCAATTTATACAGTATATACACACCTACTAATTATACAGTATATACACCCTACTAATTATAACAGTATATACACCCAACCAATTAATACAGTATATACACCCTACAATTTATACTTCTATACAACCCTACTGTAATACAGTATATCACCCTACTAATTAATACAGTATAACACCATACTATAATACAGTATAATCACCCTACGATTAATACAGTATATAACACCCTACCATTAATACAGTATATACACCCTACTAATTATACAGTATATAACCTACAATTTAATACAGTATATACACCCTACTATTATTAACAGTATACACAACACCCTACCAATTATTACAGTATATACACCCTACTAATTATACATTAATACACCCTACTTATTAATACAGTATATACACCCTACCAATTTATACAGTATATACACCTACTAATTAATACAGTATACACCTACTAATGAATACATATATACACCCTACAATTAATACAGTATATACACCCTACCATTAATACAGTATATACACCTACTAATTAAAACATAATATCCACTCTACTAATTAATACGTATATACACCCTACAAATTAATACGTATATACACCCTACCAATTATACAGTTATATACACCCTACTAATTAATACAGTACCACACCCTACTAATTAACCACACGTATATACATCACTACCACATTAATACAGTATACACCCTACTAATTAATACAGTAATATTAAACAGTATATACACCACTACCAATTATACAGTATACACAAGCCTACTTATTAATACAGTATATACAACCTACCAATGAATATAGTATACACCCTACAATTAATACATATACACCTACTAATCAATACAGTATATAACATCCTACCAAATAATCAGTATCACCCCCTACTAATTACAGTAATAACCCCTACTTATTAATACATTAATACAACCCTACAATATTAGTATATCACCCTACCAATTAATATAGTATATGCACCCTACCAATTAATACAGTATAACACCCTACTACGTAATACTATATATACACCCTACCAATTAATACAGTATCCACACCCTACTAATAATAACAACAGTATATACATCCTACCAATTAATACAGTATATACACCCTACTAATTAATACAAGTATAATTAAAACCAGTATATACACCCCTACCAATTAATACAGTATACACACCTACTTTATTAATACGTATATAACCTACCAATGAATAGTATATACAACCTACCACATGAATACAGTACATACAACACAACCTACCAATAATACAGTAGATATGCCCTACTAATTAACAAGTATAAATGCCCTAATACCAATTAATACAGTAGATATGCCCTACTAATTAACAGAGTAAATGCCCTACCAATTAATACAGGAAATACAACTCTACTAATTAATACAATATTTACACTTACCAATTAATACAGCATACACACTTACAATTGATATAGTATATACCACCCTACCAATTTATACAGTATATACCCACTACTAATTATTACAATATCCACATCCTACTAATAATAAACAACATATACACACCTACCACTGAATACAGTATACACAGCTACTTATTATACAGTATTACACACTACCAATATACTAATGCACACCCTACTAATTAATACAGTATATACACTCTACACCAATTAATACATGTATACACCCTACCAATTAATACAGTATTTACACACCCTACTAATTAATACAGTGTTTACACCCTACCAATTAATACAGTGTATACTCCCTACTAATTAATACGTATTCATCCTACTAATTAATACAGTATATACACCCTACTATTAATACAATATATACACCCTACTAAATCAATACAGTATATACATCCTACCAAATAATACAGTATCCACACCCTACTAAATTAACATATATACAATCCTACCAATTAATACAGTATATACACCCTACTAATTAATACAGTAATACACACCCTACCAATTAATACAGTATACACACCCTACCATTTATACAGTATATACACACTACTAATTAATACAATATCACATCTACTAATTAATACAACATATACACCCTACCAATTAATACAGTATACACAGCCTACTTATAATTAATCTGTATTAACACCCTACCAATGAATCAGTATACACACCCTACTAATTAATACAGTTATCACTCTACCATTATACGTATATACAACCCTACCAATTCATACAGTATTACACACTACTAATAATACCATATACACATCCTACTATTAATACAACATCTACACCCTACCAATTAATAACAGTATACACAACCTACTTTTAATACAGTATTAACACCCTACCAATGAATACGTATACACACCCTACTATTATTACAGTATATACAACACCCTACCAATTAATACAGTGTATACACCTAACCAATTAATACAGTAATTTACAACCCTACTAATTAATCAGTATATCACACCCTACCAATTAATACAGTGTATACACCCTACCAATTAAAACAGTATTTACACCCTACTAATTATACAGTATTTACACCACACCATTATCAGTGTATACACCTACTATTAACAGCATACACCCTACTAATCATACAGTATACACACCCTACTAATTAATCAGCATATAACACCCTACTAATAATACAGTGTACACACCCCTACTTATTAATACAGCATATACACCCTACCAATTAATACAGTATACACACCTACTAATTAATACAGTATATACACCTTACTAAATAACACAGTTTACACCCTACCAATTAATACAGTAAATACACCCTACTAATTAATACAGTATTACACCTTACCAATGAATACAGTATACACACCCTACTAATTAATACAGTATAAACATCCTACTAATTAATACAGTATATACACTTAACCAATTAAAACAGTATATCACCTTACTAATTAATACAGTAATACACCCTACTAATTATCACAGTATATACACCGTACTAATTAATACAGTATATACACTTAACTAATTAAAACAGTTATACACCTTACCAATTAATCAGTAAATACACCGTACTAATATACAGTATATACACTGTACCAATTAATACAGTATATACACCCTACTAATTAATACATACAATACAAGAATTGTGGAAGCACTCCAATTAGGCTAATTTACAACTACATTTAGCGGAAGTGCTACTTGATCGGTCAAAACATTTATACAAACAGAAAATAATCAATGCACATTCCTAGGCCCCTACAATATCATATTTAACTGCACACACTGGCATCTTTATAATAAAGGGGTTTTAGTATACATTACTGTGATCACATGAATGAAAAGCCTTCCAACCACGTCAAGGTAACCCCAGTCTGGAGGTCCTAACGTCTAACCTTTTAATTTCTTTATATATATATATGTATATGTATACTAAAACCCCTTTATTTATAAGTATGCCATGTGCAGATATAGATATTGTATGGGCCTAGGAATGTGCATTGATTATCTTTTCTGTTTCTCAACTAATTAATACAGTATATACACCCTACTAATTACTACAGTATATAACCCTACCAATACAGTATATACACCCTACCCATTAAACTACCAGTAATACAACCCTACCAATTACTACATATATACACCCTACTATATTAAACAGTATTTACAACCCTACCAATTAATACAGTATACACACTGTAATAATTGGTACAGTATATAACCCTACTAATTAATACAGTATTAACACCCTACCAATGAATACAATATACACACACCACTAATTATACATATATACACCCTACCAATTAATACAGTGTATACTCCCTACCTATTAATGCAGTATTTACACCCCTACTAATTAATACAGTATTTACACCCTACCAATTAATACAGTTTACACACTCTACTAATTGATACAGTAATTACAGTATATAGATATGCAGGGTTATTCAATAAAAATTCATATTGTTAAAAATGGTGCTAATTTTGCCCCAACCAATATAATGTTAGCTTTCAAATGTTAAATAAGATCTGATTGGTTGGGGCAAATTAGCACCATTCTAAACGATAAGAACTTTATTGAATCTCCCTGATGGAGTTCTAGAATGTTGTGGGAATATTCCTATTGTTATATAATCCACAGAAGGGAACACTCCATTTCTGACAATAAGGTGTACATCTAGAGTAAGGAGTTCATATGTCCCAGAGTACCAAACACATCTGTATATATCTGTATTTACATACATCTGTAGTTTCTCTCGTCGTGTTGTTGCTTTTCCTCCGGGCACTCCGGACAATACAATTATAAAGACATACTGATAGGTTGTATGTGTCAAGTTAATTTGCTTAGATTGTAAGCTATTAATGTATACATGTATTGTAATATGCTACTGAAGATGTTGGCGCTATTAAACCATAATAATAAGTCTCCTGTAGGCAGATATGACAATAGTTCACTATGTCCAGAGGCAAAATTAAATCTCACCCTGCCCAAATAGCTCAGCAGTATTTGGAACAGCGCAGGTTAATCTCATCTTTACTACATTGCTGAAATTCCCAGATTTATTACATATGTAAGAGTGTGTCCATCTAATGTCATGAATAAAATATGAAGGAGCTGAAGGCATGGGTGAATTTGGGTCCCTCCCTCTGTTCTGAAGTTTATTATTGTCATAATCACAATGGAAAGCTTTTTTACACCTGTACCTATTTTCACTTAAAGCTGAATGAAACTTTCCAAATCTCAGTTACAATTTGGCAATTCTACTTTTCACCGGTATAATAAATATCGCTACGATTCTCACCACATTTAACTCGTGAAAAATATTTGAAATGGATCGTGAAACATTTCCATTTTTGGATCTTTTTCCAATATTTGAAATTGAATATCTAACTCGAAAAATATTGAGTTTCAAAATTTAAAAAAAAAATTGAATCAAGGAGATTCAATAAAAGTTCTTATCATTAAAACTGGTCAAACTTTACCTCAACCAATCAGATGTTAACTACCATGTGAAAGCTAAAATCTGATTGATAGGGCAAAATTAGCACCATTTTTAACGATAAGAACTTAACTACATCTCTGATTGAATTCTTGAACCCTCGGTTCTGAATGTGAACCCTTGATTCCGATTTTGGGAGAGAATAGCAATACGTGAGCCCCTCGATTTTTTATTCAAATTTTTCAAAATATAATGCGAAAAATATTAGCGCTGGGGTCATTTAATAACAGTTCTTAACGTTAAAATTGTGCTAATTTTGCCTCCACCATCAGATGTTGCTTCAAATGTTAATAATATCTGATTGGTTGGGCAAATTAGCACCATGTTTAACAATAATAACTTTAATTGAATCTCCCTGCTTGTATTTAAATTACGTTTCGGTGATTTGTAGGTGTTCCCCAGATCCATTTCCCAGGTCCCTGACCATTTAAACTATTTACTATTATTATTTATACCTTAAATTTATGAACTTTTGGATTTTGAAATCCTGTGACTTCTAGGGTTTGTTTTTTTGATTTTTGATCTCTAGTCTTTAGCACGTGATAACACTGTAGCTCTGGGTGGAGTCAGGGTTCAAATATCAATAGGTCCTTAGGCTACAAGGGTGTGTTTAGGGGATTTACAGGTGTCCAACCTCCACACAGGTTTACCTGCCTGTTTTTTGGCAAATTATATTACATTCTGGCCGATTCTGTCCTGCTAGCAGGTTGCTGTACTGTGCCGCCCCTTTCTAAGGTCACCAAAAGCACAAAGGTCATCAGCTGATAGGAACCAAGTACAGACATGAAAAAAAATATATTTATAGTTGAAATGTGAACTTTTCCAATACAGGTAATAAAGCCCACAATGCACAATACAGTAGAACCCTTTATTCTTATTGTCCTGGCACTAGTATTAGCATGAAGGATATATCATAAACCATCTCAATTAACTCCTATAGTACAGCTACTGCCCACTGTGCTAATGTATACAGTGAATCTGAATGTTCTGTCTGGGATGGGTTTCCTCCAGTTTCCAGTTCTCCCGCAAGCATAAAAACCCACTTATTGGCATTTTTTACAGACCAGCACTGTTTTAGCTGTTTTTTTCCCACCACTTTTATTTATGTTCATGATCGTCGTGATATAGTGTCATTATATAGATTGAAAAGACCAAAAGTGCACTGGTTTAACAAACAGTTAACTTTAAGGAAAGCTAATTTTACGTTGTTAAAGGAATCACTCCTGCTCATAGACTGGGGTAATTTGTTCCTAGGTACGATATGAGCAAAGTGGACTCGCTTTTAAGGGATATTAAACTATTACAATTGTAAGTTTAATACCGTTGGTAACCATGTAAAAGAAATTATGTCCACTCTCCCTGGATTAATGCTCAGGTAAAAAGGGAAATGGAAAAAAAGGCTTTTAAAATGTTGAAATCAGAGGGAACGGAACAAGCTTACAGGGAGGTATAAAGCTCTAATAAGGGTGTCAAGAAAGCAATTAAACTAGCTAAAATAGAAATTAAATACAGAGAGCAGAACAACAAGGTTTAAAACCCACAAAATGTTTTTTAATTTATCAATAGTAAAAGATAAGGACCGAGTATGTGGGACCATTAATATGGGGCTTAGATGGTTATAGAGTATTCAGAGAAGGCTAATGTTGCTAAACTGTTTTTTTTCCCTCTGTATTCACTATAAGAATCCTAGTCCTTATAGCAGGGACTGTTATAATATGAAGGGTATAAAATGAGATATCTCCTCTGTATACACTAATGAGAATCCTAGTCCTTATAGCAGGGACTGTAATAATATGAAGGGTATAAATGAGGAATATTCACTCGTAATTCGCTATAGAGAATCCTAGTCCTATAGCAGGGACTGTTATAATATGAAGGGTATAAATGAGGATATATTCACTCTGTATACACTATAGAATCCTATCCTTATAGCAGGACTGTAATAATGAAGGGTATAAATGAGGAATATTCACTCGTATCAACTATAGAGAACCTAGTCCTATGCAGGGACTGTAATATATGAAGGGTATAATGAGGGATATTCACTCTGTATCACACTATAGAGAATCCTAGTCCTTATAGCAGGGACTGTAATAATATGAAGGGTAAATGAGGAATATTCACTCTGTATACACTATAGAGAATCCTAGTCCTTATGCAGGGACTGTAATAAGATGAAGGGTATAAATGGAAGATTCACTCTGTATACACTATAGAGAATCCTATGCCTTATAGCAGGGACTGTAATAATATGAATGGTATAATGAGGAATATTCACTCTGTATTCACTATAGAGAATCCTAATCCTTATGCAGGGTCTGTAATAATAGAATGGTATAAATGAGGAATATCACTCTGTTACTAACTATAGAGAATCCTAGTCCTTATAGCAGGGACTGTAATAATATGAAGGGTATAAATGGGAATATTTACTCGTATTCACTATAGAGAATCCTAATCCTTATAGCAGGGACTGTAATAATACGAAGGGTATAAATGAGGAATATTCACTCTGTAACACTATAGAGATCCTAATCCTTAGCAGGGACTGTATAATATGAGGTAAATGTGGATATTCACTCTGTATTCCTAAAGAATCCTAGTCCTTATAGCATGGGACTGTAATAATATGAAGGGTATAAATGAGGAATATTCATCTGTATACACTATAGAGAATCCTAGTCCTTATAGCAGGGACTGTAATAATGAAGGGTATAAATGTGGAATATTCACTCTGTACTCCATAGTGAATCCTAGTCCTTATAGCGGGGACTGTAATAATATGAAGGGTGTAAATGAGGAATATTCACTCTGTATTCACTATAGAGAATCCCAGTCCTATAAGTGGGACTGTAATAATATGAAGGGTATAAATGAGGGATGTTCACTCTGTACACACTATAGAGAATCCTAGTCCTTATAGCGGGGACTGTAATAATAGAAGGGTATAAATGAGGGATATTCACTCTGTATACACTATAGAGAATCCTAGTCCTTATATCGTGGACTGTAATAATATGAAGGGTATAAATGAGGGATATTCCACTCTGTTACACTATAGAGAATCCTAGTCCTTATAGCAGGGACTGTAAAATACAAGGGTATAAATGAGGAATATTCACTCTGTATACACTATAGAGAATCCAAGTCCTTATCAGGGGACTGTAATATATGAAGGGTATAATGAGGAATATTCACTCTGTATACACTATAGAGAATCCTAGTCCTTATAGCGGGAACTGTAATGTATAAAGGGTATAATATGGATATTCCCTCTTGTATACACTATAGAATCCTAGTCCTTATGCTGGACTGTTAATAATATGAAGGGTATATGTGGAATATTCCTCGTACTCACTATAGTGAATCCTAGTCCTTATAGCGGGGACTGTAATAATATGAAGGGTTAATGAGAATATTCACTCGTATTCACTATAGAGAATCCCAGTCCTTATAGCGGGACTGTAATAATATGAGGGGTATAAATGAGGGATTTCACTCTGTACACACTATATAGAATCCTAGTCCTTATATCGGGGACTGTAATAATATGAAGGGTATAAATGAGGGATATTCACTCTGTATACCTTAGAGAATCCTAGTCCTTATAGCGGGACTGTAATAATATGAAGGGTATAAATGAGGGATATTCACTCTGTTACACTATAGAGAATCCTAGTCCTTATAGCAGGCTGTAATAATACGAAGGTATAAAATGAGGAATATTCACTCCGTATACACTATAGAGAATCCAAGTCCTTATAGCGGGACCGTAATAATATAAGGGTATAATGAGGAATATTCACTCTGTATACACTATAGAGAATCCTAGTCCTTATAGCGGGAACTGTATAGTATAAGGGTATAAATGAGGATATTCACTCTGTATTCACTATAGAGAATCCTAGTCCTATAGCAGGGACTGTAATAATATGAAGGGTATAAATGAGGGATATTCACTCTGTATACCACTATAGAGAATCCTAGTCCTTAAGCGGGGACGTAATAATATGAAGGGTATAAATGGGGAATATTCACTCTGTATTCACTATACGAGAATCCTAGTCCTTATAGCAGGACTGTAAATAATAGAAGGGTATAAATGAGGATTTCACTCTGTATACACTATAGAGAATCCTAGTCTTATAGCGGGACTGTAATAATATGAAGGTTATAAATGAGGAATATTCACTCTGTATACACTAATAGAGAATCCTAGTCCTATAGCAGGGACTGTAATAATATGAAGGGTAAATGAGGGATTTTCACTCTGTATTCACTATAGAGAATCCTATCCTTATAGCATGGACTGGTAATAAATTGGAAGGGTATAAATGAGGAATATTCACTCTGTATACACTATAGAGATCCTACGTCCTTATAGCGGGGACGTATTAATTGAAGGGTATAAATGGGAATATTCACTCTGTATACACTATAGAGAATCCTAGTCCTTATAGCGGGGACTGATAATATGAAGGGTATAATGAGGAATATTCCTCTACTCACATATAGAGAATCCTAGTCCCTTATAGCGGGACTGTAATAATATGAAGGGTATAAATGAGGATATTCCACTCTGTATACACTATAGAGAATCCTGTCCTTATAGCTGGGGACTTGTAATAATATGAAGGGTATAAATGAGGAATATTCACTCTGTATTCACTATAGAGAATCTGTCCTTATAGCAGGGACGGTGTAATAATATGAAGGGTAATAAATGAGGATATCCTCTGTATACACTATAGAGAATCCTCATCCTTATAGCGGGGACTGTAATATATGAAGGGTATAAATGAGGAATTTCAACTCTGTATTCACTATAGAGAATCCTAGTCCTTATAGCTGGACTGTAAAATATGAAGGTGTAAATGAGGATATTCACTCTGTATACACTATGAGAATCCTAATCCTTATCGGGGACTTAATATTGAAGGGTATTAATGAGAGAATATTCACCTGTATACACTACTAGAGAATCCTAGTCCTTATGCGGGGACTGTAATATATGCAGGGTATAAATGAGGAGATATTCACTCTGTATCCTATAGAGAATCCTATCCTTATAGCAGGGACTGAATATATTAGTGGTATAAATAGGAATATTCACTCTGTATACACTATAAGAATCCTAGTCCTTATAGCGGGACTGTTATAATATGACAGGGTATAAATAGAAGATTCACTCTTATACACTATAGAGAATCCTAATCTTATAGCAGGGACTGTAATAATATGAAGGGTATAAATGAGGAATATTCACTCTGTAACACTATAGAGAATCCAATCCTTATAGCAGGGACTGTAATATATGAAGGGTATAAATGAGGAATATTCACCCTGTATAACTATATAGAATCCTAGTCCTTATAGCGGGGACTGTAATAATATGAAGGGTATAAATGAGGGATATTTATCTGTATTCCTATAGAGAATCCTATCCTTATAGCAGGGACTGTAATAATATGAAGGGTATAAATGAGGAATATTCACTCTGTATACACTATAGAGAATCCTAGTTCCTTATAGCAGGGACTGTAATAATATGAAGGGTATAATGAGGAATATTCACTCTGTATCACTATAGAGAATCCTAGTCCCTTATAGCGGGGACTGTAATAATATGAAGGGTATAAATGAGGATTTCACTCTGTATCGCTATAGAGAATCCTAACTCCTATAGCATGGACTGTAATATATGAAGGTATAAATGAGGAAATTCACTCTGTATACACTATAGGAATCCTAGTCCTTATAGCAGGGACTGTGAATAATATGAAGGGTATAAATGAGAATATTCACCTCTGTATACACTATAGAGAATCCTATTCTTTAGTCAGGGACTGTAATAATACGAAGGTTATAAATGAGAATATTCACTCTGTATCACTATAGAGAATCCTAGTCCTTATAGCAGGGACTGTAATATATGAAGGGTATAAATGAGAATATTCACTCTGTATATCACTATAGAGAATCCTAGTCCTTTATACAGGACGTGTAATAATATGAAGGGTATAAATGAGGAATTCACTCTGTATACACTATAGAGATCCTAATCCTTATAGCAGGGACTGTATAATATGAGGGTATAAATGAGGAATTTCACTCTGTTCACACTATGAGAATCCGATCCTTATAGCAGGGACTGTAATCATATGAGGGTATAAATGAGAATATTCACTCCGTATACCTATAGAGAATCCTAGTCCCTTATAGCAGGACTGTAATATAGAAGGGTATAAATGAGGATTTCACTCTGTATACACTATATGAGAACCTATATCCTTTTAGCAGGACTGTAATAATATGAAGGGTATAAGAGGATATTCACTCTGTATACACTATAGAGAATCCTAGTCCTTATAGCAGGACTAATAATATGAAGGGTATAAATGAGGAATATTCACTCTGTATACACTATAGAATTCTATCCTTATAGCAGACGTAATATATGAAGGGTATAAATGAGGAATATTCACTCTGTATCCCTATAAGAATCCTCGTCCTTAGCATGGACCTGTAAATATGAAGGGTAATAATGAGGAATATTCACTCTGTAATTCACTTAGAGAATCCTAGTCCTTATAGCAGGGACTGTAATAATATGAAGGGTATAAATGAGGAATATTCACTCTGATACTCCAAATTACTCTTTAAAGTGGGAAAGTCCTGAGCAGGGAGGTGGATTGTTATTTCCTCCTCACATATTGTTTTTTAAGGAGCTACAGCACTACAGTTCATTTGCCAGTTGTCCAGGACACAGTCCCTAATTAAAGATAGGTCTGAAGTCAGAGGAGACGGCAGAATCAGTTTTCTTGGGGTTGGTGCTCCTCAGAGAGCAATATTGGGAGGTAAGAATTACCTCCTATATCCCTGTCCCAAGTACTTTTCATTTTAAACTTTTTTTTTTTTTAGAAAAACTTATTCACACTATGAGTTCTCCTTTAAAGACTAGCCACATCTAACTCCTAGGATCTGCATGCAGATTGGTAGTAGATCAGAATTTAGATGTATCTTTCCTGCAGTGATTTAAGGTGTAGGTGGGTACCGCAATCTTATATCGAATCTCCTGCTTTTCATTCCCAATCTTTCATTTAGAATGTCCACCATTCCCATCTTATTTCCTAGATTAGAATTGTTGTTTAGTGTGTTTATCATAGTCTCTCTAGAATTTTCACTTTGCATATTTGGATAAATCTCAGTGCTTGAGATTCTACCCAATTTAATAATACCCCGTCTTTGTGAATTCTACCATATGGACTCAGCTAAGGAGTGTTTGGTTAAGGAGAAGAACATTTCCCTATAATCTTTCATTAGATAATAATAATAGGATGTTAAAACTGTTTGAGTTTGGTCCCTTTTAGAATTTTTTTAAATTTCGGAAGTTCGAGTTTCGAAAATCGTCTACTTCGATTTTCAAATCCGTTTACTTTCGATTTTCGAAATCATCTACTTCGATTTTTTGAAAACCGTCTACTTTGATTTCATTTTCGATAATTGTCTACTTTCGATTTTCAATTTTCGTTATTGCCTCCTTTCGATTTTCGATGATTGTCTGCTTTCGATAAAACTCGAAAATTCTAAAAATCCGGGTTCCGTGAAATTCGGGAGTTCCGAAAGTTTCGTTGGGGCTTCGAACACCTTAGATTCGATTTGAAACTGGGTTTCTATTCGAAACCCACATTACCATCTCTTTAATAACGTATCTGTTTTAGGAAAGGGCACAGGTTCTCAGAATAATAATAAAGACCAATTTGATGGTCTGGAGCTGTGGATTGCACAGGGATGGCGAACATGTACATTTTCTTTCTTTCCCAGACAATGAATGCTTTCCTTTAACGAATCATATGAACACTTTACAGCAAGAGTCAACTAATCTATGAAACCGTGTGATATTGACTATGGGCCATCAACTACATTTGATTGGATCTCCTTTTCACACTGAAAAGGACTACCTTTTTCCCATTTAATTTATAAATATGTGTAAGTGCAATTTCTCGGTGTAGGGTTAGCTGCATGCCTTAATCCATACTTGTTTTTGCTCAGGCCAGTGCCCCCCCTCCCTTTTTAACACACTCCCCTTCATCTGACCAGACTTTTTTATGAGGGTAAGCATGCTCACTATAAGGCTGCCTGGAGAGAAGATTTCCCACACCCAACTGTCAAAACTGCACAGCAAACCAACTATCAAAACTTTCAACTCACAATCAAGCTGCACAAATTGCTCAAGCAGAAGATTTATATATTAAGTACGTACTTGAGCAAGCTGAAATGCCAATGTTTCAGATTGGATATCTAAAGAATAGTGGAACGACAACAAAAAAAAAGTCACAGTGGTGGTTGGGAAGAATGATATTTCCAGCAATGGTCAATTTAAAATATTTTTTTTTCAGTATACAGTAAGATTTTCAGTATACAGTAGATTTTTCAGTATACAGATGCCTCTTTTAAGTACAGCGTGGATTGTGTTAAAGCTCTATGTTCGCTACTTTTTTTACACCAGACCTTGACAAGATTCACTCGCACATCTCGATTTTCTCTTTTGCCACAATTATAAAGGCGAATTTCATCAAAGTGAAAATGATGTGGGCTAAAAGCGGTGCTAATAACGCTGAAAATGTTGTCAAAAATCCGGTTATAACGCAGTGATAAAAATAGTGTTAAATTCAGCCAGCGAATGTTCTCTGTTTTGTTATAGGGTAACACGTTAAGTCAATTATCAGTATGATCAGTTCAGCTATTATCAAATAAGTTCAATTTCACCTAATTATAAAAAGCGTAAAATAAATGTACGAAATGCACTGAAATTTCATCTCTGCGGATTTATTAATGGTTTAAAGGTTATTCCTTATATAACTTATATATTATAATGTTAATTTATAAAAAAAAATATGTGTGTGGGAGGGGTTAATTTATTCATTCATACTTCTTGAGTTGACATACTGTATTTTAAATTTGCCACATCCCTTGTACTGTATTAGACTGTATAGAGAATATAATTTCCTTTCCTTTGCAGGTCCCATCCCTCCCGAAGTCTCCCGATTTCTGGGTGGTCTCTTCGCAAGACCACCCAACTAGCACATTGCAAACACTGGCAGTCTCCTACCCTGGAACGCCCATACCTGGACGCCATGCCCCCGAGAATTCCCTAACCCCACCTCGCCCCACTCCTTTGGCTCCTAGCACTTCCTTCGCTGACCCCCTAGATAATGTCACCATATCACGTCCCCTAGCCATGCCCCCCAGCAGCTCCCCTTTCTCTCACCCCTGCCTGAAGCCTCATATGGCAGGGTGGGATGTCTGCTTTTGCATCCAGGGTTGGACAGACATTACAATTGGACATATCCCGTACTAGAGTCCTTGCCCCGAGGTCCTCGCCTCAGAAGAAACACCCCAAACCCAGCCTCTCCACCCCTGACATGCCCATGCTTTACTACCCCATCCCTTGCACTGCCCCCACCCATGTTACAGCCAGCATAAATCTGGCACCCTGGTTATATCTCATCAAATGCCCTTCATGGCACCTCTACACAAGGATACATCTCACCAGGCTTCCACTTGGAATGATAACAACTTGATACAATACAATCTATTAAATATACTGCCTTACAACCAACACCTGGCCAAGCTTTGGCACTAAATATAACCTCCTGCTGCCAATTCCTGACATATGGACAAATCATAGCACAAACTTCTTATAAATCACCCACGATTTAGCAATTCCAATTTGAAATGGCCCCCTCTACGCACTCTTCATGTGACTTCAAAGCATTTTGTGTACGTGCTAAATATGTACATGGAACATTCTAACTTACCAGCGTGATTATAAATAAGGAACAGAGACTTGTGGGTAGAGATGTCTGAACTTCGCAAATTCAGTCCGCCTCGAGGATCCGCGAATTTCATTAAAAAGAAAAAAAATTTGAAAATCGGGAATCCTCGAATTCGAAAATCGACGAAAATACGTTATTTCCCGTCATTTTCGAAAATATGAGAAATCCTTGTATTTTCGAAATTTTTCGAAAATACGTGTGTCCCGTAATTTTCGCAAAATACAAGTAATCCTCTTAATTGAAAAAATTTTTTCAAAATACTATACGATAATCCGCGGTTTCGGAAGTTGAAGCGAAATCCGAAAAACCCCCCTTCGCGATCAGTGATAAATCCGCGGCGGAACCGGGTTCGGATCCGTGAACGGCCATCCCTACTTGTGGGTAATTCTCAGGAAAGCTTATACCTTTTAGGTTTATATTAGAGCTCAAGGTGTGCAGAAATTGAATAAACTGTCAGATTGCTATAGACGCACAGGCATACGGACATTCATTACCTCCAGTCCCTGGTACTACATTGTCTTAATTGTGGTCAATAAAAGTCCCCCTACTACGCTGCCCAGAGGAATGACCTGAATGCAATAATAGATCTATGAGAACTGTGTAAAAGACAATCCACCACTCAACTCAATATGGCATTAGATCAGTGCTATTACTACCAACCCTGCCAACCCCGCCGGGGCCCCGGACGGTAGAGGCCCCCACACCCTCTGCGATCCTCCTGTTTTAAAAGAGGAAAATACGCCCATTCAGCTGTTTAAAAAATGGAACGAGTCTCCTTCCTTCATATACGCTTGATCAGCTGTTTAAAAACAGCTGATTGTGGACCGAAAGAGGAGATGGCCCGCCTCCAATCCCTTTGGGGGGGAGGGGGGGTGCATCAAAAAACATAAAAAAAATGTTGTTTTTTTTTAAATCTCATTATAAATTCCAACCCCCACCATCATTTTGTGGGGTGTTCGAGTCTGGGTGGTCTGTGGGTGGGGTACGATATTCCCGACCATGCCCACCCTCTCTCCTCCTCATCATCCGCTTTCTATAAACTGTAAATTAATAGAAGAACTTTCAGGATGAGCCTTCTCAAGCACTTTACTTAATTGGTTTTGTTTTTCACTTTGCAAGAAATCAAGTTCTGCTATGTCCCTGCCAGTCCTTTCTTCCCCACCAGGTTGACCTGCTTATCGCATGTTTTGGACCAGTATTTATAACTGACCTCTGGCTTGGAAGTTGACTTTGTCTGACATTGTCTCCTGTCTCGCCTAAACCCGTTCATCTGACCTTGGCTTTGAATAACTGACTTCTGCCCTCCCATCACATATCCTGCTTGGTTTTAACCTGTTGCTGTTTCCTTGGCCTGCAATATATATTGAGCTTCTCATACTAGAACTAGTCATTTTATTCTATTTCCATAACCAGACCTGTGCTTTAAATCTCACATTGGATAACCTGGAGGTTGAGTTATAGTCCCGACTTTTCATGTTGGGTAACAAAATGTTATAAAAAGAATGACGATCATGGGAAATTAGCCAATCCTGTCTTCCCACATCCAGCTTATAAAGTTCATAGAATTGTAATCAATGGCACCCATGGTTTCACAATGTGGAACTAACTCAAAGGGTCATAAGAGCTTTTTTCACCTTTATGAAGATTGAGGTAAAGGATTTAGTCTTTACCTCACATTCTCTAAATTAGCCGAACAGGAGCAAGGAGGAGACCCAGAAACTACCCCGCAATCACAAGCGTCCACTGCTTCCTCTCTGGCAGTGACGATACCCCCCCACATGTATATATAAGGAGCAGAGATGCTGTCTAATTTTAATTCCTGGTCAGGTAATAAAACCCTTAACGTCCTGGTAGGGATAATAAAATCCCAATTAAAGTCCTGGTAGGGTAATTTAATCGCAATAAAGTCCTGGTAGGGATACTTTAAGTCCATTAAAGTCCTGTAGTGGATAATAAAAGCCCATTAAAGTCCTTGGTAGGAATAATAAAAGCCCAATGAACTTCCTGATAGGGATAATACAAGCCCAATTAAAAGTCTGGTAGGATAATAAAGTTCCAATTAAAGTCCCTAGGTGGTTATAAAGTCCAATTAAAGTCCTGGTGGTATATAACTTCAAGTTAGGAAAAAGCCCAATTAAAGTCCTGGTTAGGATAATAAATCCCAATAAGTCCTGGTAGGTATAATAATCCCAATAATAGTCCTGGTTAAGGATAAATTTACTCCCAATTAAAGTCACTGGTAGGGATAATTAGAATCCATTAAAGTCCTGGGGGTAATATAAAATCCAATTAAAGTCCCTGGTGGGATAAAAAAGCCCATTAAAGTCCTGGTAGGTATAGTAAAAGCCAATTAAAAGCCTGGTAGGTATAAAATAAAATCCCAATAAGTCTGGTAGTAAATAGCTAGTCCGGTAGGGATATATTTAAGTCCAATTAAATTCCTGGTAGGGATATAATAATGCTCCATGAAAGTCCTGGGTAGGTATAATACACATCCCAATTAAAGTCTGGTAGGATAATAAAAGCCCAATTAAAGTCCTGTGTGTTACATAAAAGTCCAATTAAACCGCTGGTGGGTATAATAAGTCCAATTAAAGTCCTTGTAGGGATAATTTATCCAATTAAAATCCTGTAGGTATGATTTAAAGTCCAATACAAGTCCTTGTGCGATATTTAGGTCCTAATTAAAGTCAAAATAGGGATGATTAAGTCCTCCTATTAAACCCTGTAGGATAATTATAGTCCAAATTAAAGTCCTGGTAGGGATAATAAAAGTCCAATTTTATCCGTAGGGTTAACTAAAAGTCCAATTAAGTCCTGGTAGGGATAATGTTAAGTCAATTAAAATCCTGATGGGATGATAAGTCCCATAAAAGTCCTGGTAGGATTTAGTCTTATCGATAGGGTTAAAGTCCAATTAAATCCTGTATGGATACCTAGATTCAGCCCAATTAAATCCTGGTAGAATAATAAAGCCCAATTAAGTCCTGTCAGGGAATAATACAAGCCCATTAAATTCCTGTAGGGATAAATAACAGACAATTAAATGTCCTGGTGGGTATGAAAAGTCATAAAGTCCGGTGACATAAATCCAATGAAAGTCCTGGTTGGGTATATACAAGCCTCAATTAAGGTTCCCTGGTAGTATAAATAAAATCCCATTAAAGTCCGGTGGTATGTAATACAACCCATTAAAGTCCGTAGGGAATATATTAAGTCCAAATTAAAGTCCTTTTAGGATAATAAAAGTCCAATTAAAGTCCTGGTGGTGTATAATCAAAGCCCATAAGGTCCCTGGTAGGTATAACTAAAATCCAATTAAGTCCTGGTAGTAAATAAAATCATCCATTAAAGTCCGGTAGGGATAATTTAAGTCCAATTAAAGTCCTGTAGTGATATAAAAGTATTAATTAAAGTCCTGGTAGGTAGAATAAATCCAATTAAAGTCCTGTAGGGACAATAAGCCAATCGTCCTGGTAATGTATAAAGTCCTGGTGGTATAATTAAAGTCCAATATCTTTGGTATAATAGTTAACCTTGTAGGGATAATTTATCAGTCCAATTAAAATCCTGATCAGGGCATGATTTAATCCAATAAAGTCTTGTAGGGAAATTTAGGTCCAATTAAAGTCAAAATAGGGATTGATTAAAGTCTAATATAACACCCTGGTAGGGATAATTAAAAGTCCAATTAAAGTCCTTGCTAGGTGATAATAAAGTCCAAATTTAGGAAGTCCTGGTAAGGTTAATCCAAAGTTCCAATTAAGTCCTGGGGGAATCATTAAGTCCAATTAAAATCCTGATGGGATGATTAAAGTCCAATAAAAGTCTCTTGTAGGGATAATTTAAAGTGACAATTATACTCACTTCCCGCTCCTCCTCTTCGTTTGTCAGATCCTTTTACCGCCCAGAGGTGAGGACTCTGAACCGTAGAGGCCTCACCCCTGGGTTCCCTAACTTGAACGCACAGCGTTACTGAAACGCTGCATCTGGTAGGCTCCGCCCTCCGTTGCCGACGAGCAATAGGAGGCACCGCTCGTTTCAGAGCCCCTTCCAATTGCTTCGTTGCCGATGGGAGGAGGGGCGTAGCCTCCAGAGCACGTTAGTAACCTGTGCTTCAATTACGCGAACCCAGGGGTGAGGGACCTAGCTGTTCAGGTCCTCACCTGGGTTAAAAGGTACAGCCAAAAAGAGAGCGGAGGGAAGGTGAGTATAATTGTCCTTAAGTCCATTAAAGTTCCTGTAAGGATAATAAACAGTCCATTAAAGTCCTGGTTAGGGATAATAAAAGTCCAATTAAAGTCCTGGTGGGATAATAAAAGTCCATTAATTAAAGTCCTGTTAGGATCATTAAAGTCCAATTAAAGTCCGGTAGGGATAATAAGTCCAATGTAAAAGTCCTGGGGATAATTCTTCAATTAAAGTCCCTTGTAAACTGACGTTTCATTATATGTCTGTAGCTTGGATTTGCACCCGAATAAACCTTCTTGGGCTGAGTGGCAGTAAAGATGTGCTAACTTCGAAAGTTTCTAACTTTTGACTTATGGAAAGTTCAAAGTGTTGAAAACGGACCCCATTAAAGGCAAGGGATTCAATAGTTTGAAAGTTCGAATGAATACAATTAAAATACCATGGAACTTAATTTAATGCTGTGGGACCTGGAATAGTCCCTGGGTAACATGTTCATGTCCAAACTTTGAAAAAAATCCACGCTCCCATCGTTTCGATTTTTCAAGATAATTATCCCATACATGATTTGAACTTTGATAATTATCCCATACACGATCGAACATTTGATAATTATCCCATAAACGATTCGAACATTCGATATTATCCATAAACGGTTCGAACATTCGATAATTATCACAGAAACGGTCGAACATTCGATAAATTATCCCATAACGGTCCGAACATCGAAATTATCCCATACACGGTTCCGAACTATCGATAATTATCCCATAAAACGATTGAACATTCGATATTACCCTAAACGTTTCGAACATTCGATAATTATCCCATAAACGATTCGAACATTCGATAATTATCCCATAAACGATTCGAACATTCGATAATTATCCCATAAACGATATTCAACATGTGGTAATTTCCAATCAATGTACGAACATTTGAAATTATCCCTAAACGCGATTCGAAACATTGATGAATTATCCCATAAACATTTCAAAGATCGTTCAATTTTCGAATTCGATAATTATCGAAAGTCCTCGAAATCCAGGTCCGGGATAGTTCAAGAAGTCCCGAGTCTGTTAAACTCGATAATTTGGCTCGAATTTGGGTTCGAGTTCTAGTCGCATCTCTATGGTGCATTGGGCTACTAGTAAGCCCAGCAGCCGGAAAGCTGGATGTGGCCATTGACCTTTTTCAATCATGTTAACTTTTGGTGTCCACTTTCTGCAATGTGCAAAGGTGTCCTGGTTATAGAACATGATTTAAACCTTAGGCAAGGGCACCTTAGAGATACCTGATAGGAATGAACTGACACAACGCGTTGCTTAGCAGAGGGCTGGGGCCTTACTGGTTTGCCCGGCCAAATACCCTACCAGCATAACTCAGTTGATGTCCAGTCATGGTAAATACTTGGTAACATCTCTGCCTGACAGTCAAGTCTTTTTCTTGGTTCCAAAGGTACAAGAAAAGAACATTAAGAAAAGTAGTGAGAGTTTGTTTTACTCTTGGTGACTCTTGGGACGTGTGGAGCGGGGGCTTTCAGTTAATGTCTTTAATGTTGTGTGGAAGTTGGAGTTAAGGGAGTTGTCATAATTCTCTCTGCTATTAAGAAGAAATTTACACCAAAAAACACACGACATTGTAATTTAGAGTCCATGGTGGAAAGATTTCCATAGTGCCAAGATTACTTTTCCGGCCCACTCAGCGTTGCCACATTTTGGTGACATGTGGGGTTTATAAACAAATTTTCCTGGAATAAAAAAAATTCTAAGAGCCCCTTTGCTTTGGACCATAAAGTGTCCCATTTTCTTAAGGAGCCCATGTATGAAACGGTATCATATGATTTGTATTCGTACGCGATCATCAACGACTGGATGTGTTTATGGGCCACTTACATATGTAATAAGACCTGTGTATGTAGGAATCTGGATGTAATAAACATTTATATTGTGGTCATGTTACACTGTATCCACCTCAAAGCAATTTTTCTCAAATAAAAATGGAGGTCCTATATCTTAAGAACTAATGGGGCAATGTACCAAAGAGGCTATCCTCCCTTTCCACCCTGGGATCCATGTGGGCATAATGTTAGGGATTCTCATTACTTCCAGTCTGATCTGTACTTTGCACATGTTTAAGACCAGGGGTTGGTAATCCCCAGTATATGGTCCACAAACACGTTATTAAGGTTATGCTCTTGGTAAAACCACACCTCGAAACATGACATAAGCACATTGGGTTTTAACCATGTGATGGTTACAAGTCATGTTCACATGTTCGCTTTGTTTATTCCAACACATCAACCCCTAATGCTTGCAAATACACTGGCCCAATTTAGATCCAACATTGAATCATGTCAAAACCATGCCAGCAACACGAGAGCTAGAACCGTTTTCCTGGCCTAGAACATTTATTTATGACTGACATTAAATATGATGACCTGGGGATGACTTTGAACCAAAGGAACAAATACAAATCTACCTTGTTACCTATAAGAATAATTTGGCCCTCATAAAGAAAAGATAACACCCCTTTAAAAGATTAGCCCCTATCAAGGAGAATTAGATATTATAAGAAAGTGTTGGCCTGCACAATGTAAAACAAATAATTCCACTGTGGTGGTTTGTTACTGGAATATTAAAACTCTCATTTACCACCCGCTCATTTACTCATTATATAGACCGCTATCGTCTGGGTAAAAATAAATGCCTCCTTCACGTCTACTTTCGATTTCGACAACCGTCACTTCAATTTTTGAAATCAATCTACTTCTGATTTTTCGATAATTGTCCACTTTTGATTTTTGGATGATTGGTCGCTTTCGATTACTCGCTAAAAAATCGAAATTCAAAAAAATCCGGGTTCCGTGAAATTCGGGAGTTCGAAAGTTTCGTCGAACCCTCGAACCCTCAGATTCGATTTAAAACGGGTTTCTATTCGACCCACCACTATCTCTAATATGGAGTTACATTCGGCGCTCAACCGGTACCGAAGTTTCTCAAAGTAATACCAGTTGTCTCACCTCAATTATTTCATAACAATTTTGAGTTGACTTAATACAACCTGGTTTAAAGGCTGAAAATGACCAGTTTTAGACAATAGAATGCTCGTCAGTGAGACTACTGCCTGACAAAAAATTCTCCCAAAACTGGCTAAATTTCCTATGCCAAATCCAAACGCTGCATTATTAAAATTTCTTTAAAAACTAAAATTGCAAGGCAGAATTTTGGTCTTTGGCTGACAAAATTTTAATCCGTAAAATTCTTATGGCAAAATTTTTTGCCAAATAATAACATTTTAACAAACCTGCAAGGAACTGAACCAGGCAGTTTGGCTTTTTCTAGTGGTATTTGGATCTTACCAATATTTAATGTCTCAATAGAATCTGATGAGATCTTTTTTTCTAATTTTCGGTCCTCCTCCCGTGTTTTAAATCAGTCACTGAATCTGGCACGTGTATCTGTTTCTTATCGAAGAGTTTTTAGCCTTTTAATTAACCCGTTCTATGAAGTCTTTTCTGTTAGAATTTAGAATTCTAATGCATTGTTACCAGTTTGTGTAGCAGGTTTTTCTCGTTCATCAATTATCATTTAAGATCTCAAAATCTTCATTTTATTTTATAATATTACTAGAGAGGAACCAAATTTCACCCCCCGGACCAGAGAGTGTCTGGAATATGACAGAGAGCGGAGTCTTCCGCATTTTAATTGCTAACAATTGGGTTGCTCTTTCCAGGTGAAAATTTATTTCTACAGTATATACACCCTACTAATTAATACAGTATATACACCCTACTAATTATTACAGTATATACACCCTACTAATTATTACAGTATATACACCCTACCAATGAATATAGTATATACACTCTACCAATTAATACAGTATATACACCCTACTAATTATTACAGTATACACACCCTACCAATTATTACGGTATATACACCCTACTAATTAATACATTATATACACCCTACTTATTAATACAGTATATACACCCTACCAATTTATACAGTATATACACCCTACTAATTAATACAGTATATACACCCTACTAATTAATACAGTATATACACCACCATTAATACAGTATAATACCCCTACCAATATATACAGTATACACCCTACTAATTATCAGTATATCCACCCTACAATTAATACAGTATATACACCCTACCGATTAATAACAGTATATAACACCCTACTAATTAATACAGTATACACAGCCTACTAATTATTACAGTATATCCACCCTACCAATTAATACAGTACATACACCCCTAATTATTACATATATACAACACCTACCAATTATCATTATATACACACCCTACTAATAATACAGTATATACACCCTACTAATTATACAGTATATACAACCGTACTAATTAAACGTAATACAACCCTACTAATTTTACAGTATATACACCCTACCATTTATACAGTATATACACCCTACCAATTATACAGTATATACACCCTACTAATTAATACAGTAATACACCAACCATAATTATTCACAGTATATCAACCCTACTAATTAATACAGTATATACACCCACTAATTATTACAGATATACACCCTACCAATGAATACAGTATATACACTCTACCAATAACAGTAGATACACCCTACTATTATTACAGTATACACACCCTACCAATTATTACAGTATATACACCCTACTAATTAATACATTATATACACCTAACTACTACCCCTACTAATACAGTATATACACCCTACCAAATTTATACAGTATATACACCCTACTAATTATACAGTATATACACACCCTACTAATTATAACAGTATATACACCCAACCAATTAATACAGTATATACACCCTACAATTATACTTTATACAACCCTACTAGTAATACAGTATACACCCTACTAATTAATACAGTTATAACACCATACTATAATACAGTATAATCACCCTACGATTAATACAGTATATACACCCTACATTAATACAGTATATACACCCTACTAATTATACAGTATATAACGCTACAATTAATACAGTATATACACCCTACTATTATTAACAGTATACACAACACCTACCAATTATTACAGTATATACACCCTACTAATTAATACATTATATACAACCCTACTTATTAATACAGTATATACACCCTACCAATTTATACAGTATATACACCTTACTAATTAATACAGTATCACTCTAATAATACTATATACACCTACAATTAATACAGTATATACACCCTACCGATTAATACAGTATATACACCTACTAATTAAAACTATAATACCACTCTACTAATTAATACGTATATACACCCTACAAATTAATACGTATATACACCCTACCAATTTATACAGTATAATACACCCTACTAATTAATACAGTACCACCCCTACTAATTAACCACACAGTATATACTCCTACCAATTAATACAGTATACACCCTACTAATTAATACAGTATATTAAACAGTATTACACCTACCTACCAATTATACAGTATACACAAGCCTACTTATTAATACAGTATATACAACCTACCAATGAATATAGTATACACCCTACAATTAATACATATACACCTACTAATCAATACAGTATATACATCCTACCAAATAATCAGTATCCACCCCCTACTAATTACACGAATACCCCTACTTATTAATACATAATACACCCTACCAATATTAGTATATGCACCCTACCAATTAATATAGTATATGCACCCTACCAATTAATACAGTATATACACCCTACTAATAATACTATATAACACCCTACAATTAATACAGTATCCACACCCTACTAATTAACACAGTATATACATCCTACCAATTAATACAGTATATACACCCTACTAATTAATACAGTATAATTAAAACAGTATATACACCCTACCAATTAATACAGTATACACAGCCTACTTATTAATACGTATATAACCTACCAATGAATATAGTATATACAACCTACCACTGAATACAGTAATACAACCAACCTACCAATTAATACAGTAGATATGCCCTACTAATTAACAAGTATAAATGCCCTATACCAATTAATACAGTAGATTGCCCTACTAATTAACAGAGTTAAATGCCCTACCAATTAATCAGGAAATACAACTCTACTAATTAATACATATTTACACTTACCAATTAATACAGCATACACACTCTACTAATTGATATAGTATATACACCCTACCAATTTATACAGTATATACCACTACTAATTATTACAATATCACATCCTACTAATTAATACAACATATACACCCTACCATGAATACAGTATACACAGCTACTTATTAATACAGTATTACACACACTACCAATATACTAATGCACACCCTACTAATAATACAGTATATACACTCTACACCAATTAATACAGTGTATACACCCTACCAATAATACAGTATTTACAACCCTACTAATTAATACAGTGTTTACACCCTACCAATTAATACAGTGTATACGCCCTACTAATTAATACAGTATATACATCCTACTAATTAATACAGTATATACACCCTACTAATTAATACAATATATACACCCTACTAATCAATACAGTATATACATCCTACCAAATAATACAGTATCCACACCCTACTAATTAATACAGTATATACATCCTACCAATTAATACAGTATATACACCCTACTAATTAATACAGTATACACACCCTACCAATTAATACAGTATACACACCCTACCAATTTATACAGTATATACCACTACTAATTAATACAATATCACATCCTACTAATTAATACAACATATACACCCTACCAATTAATACAGTATACACAGCCTACTTATATAATACTGTATTAACACCCTACCAATGAATACAGTATACACACCCTACTAATTAATACAGTTATCCACTCTACCAATTAATACAGTATATACACCCTACCAATTCATACAGTATATACACACTACTAATTAATACCATATACACATCCTACTATTAATACAACATTACACCCTACCAATTAATACAGTATACACAACCTACTTTTAATACAGTATTAACACCCTACCAATGAATACAGTATACACACCCTACTATTATTACAGTATTACCACCCTACCAATTAATACAGTGTATACACCCTAACCAATTAATCAGTAATTTACACCCTACTAATTAATCAGTATATCCACCCTACCAATTAATACAGTGTATACACCCTACCAATTAAAACAGTATTTACACCCTACTAATTAACAGTATTTACAACCACACCATTATACAGTGTATACACCTACTATTAAACAGCATACACCCTACTAATCAATACAGTATACACACCCTACTAATTAATCAGCATATAACACCCTACTAATAATACAGTGTACACACCCTACTTATTAATACAGCATATACACCCTACCAATTAATACAGTATACACACCTACTAATTAATACAGTATATACACCTTACTAAATAACACAGTTATACACCCTACCAATTAATACAGTAAATACACCCTACTAATTAATACAGTATTACACCTTACCAATGAATACAGTATACACACCCTACTAATTAATACAGTATAAACATCCTACTAATTAATACAGTATATACACTTAACCAATTAAAACAGTATATCACCTTACTAATTAATACAGTAATACACCCTACTAATTATCACAGTATATACACCGTACTAATTAATACAGTAATACACTTAACTAATTAAAACAGTTATACACCTTACCAATTAATCAGTAAATACACCGTACTAATATACAGTATATACACTGTACCAATTAATACAGTATATACACCCTACTAATTAATACATACAATACAAGAATTGTGGAAGCACTCCAATTAGGCTAATTTACAACTACATTTAGCGGAAGTGCTACTTGATCGGTCAAAACATTTATACAAACAGAAAATAATCAATGCACATTCCTAGGCCCCATACAATATCAATTTAACTGCACACCTGGCATCTTTAATAATAAAGGGGTTTTAGTATACATTACTGTGATCACATGAATGAAAAGCCTTCCAACCACGTCAAGGTAACCCCAGTCTGGAGGTCCTAACGTCTAACCTTTTAATTTCTTTATATATATATATGTATATGTATACTAAAACCCCTTTATTTATAAAGTATGCCATGTGCAGATATATGATATTGTATGGGCCTAGGAATGTGCATTGATTATCTTTTCTGTTTCTCACTAATTAATACAGTTATACACCCTACTATTACTACAGTATATAACCCTACCAATTACAGTATATACACCCTACCCATTAAATACCAGTAATACAACCCTACCAATTACTACATATATACACCCTACTAATTAATACAGTATTTACAACCCTACCAATTAATACAGTATACACACTGTAATAATTGGGTACAGTATATAACCCTACTATTAATACAGTATTAACACCCTACCAATGAATACAATATACACACACACTAATTAATACAGTATATACACCCTACCAATTAATACAGTGTATACTCCCTACCTATTAATGCAGTATTTACACCCTACTAATTAATACAGTATTTACACCCTACCAATTAATACAGTTTACACACTCTACTAATTGATACAGTAATTACAGTATATAGATATGCAGGGTTATTCAATAAAAATTCATATTGTTAAAAATGGTGCTAATTTTGCCCCAACCAATATAATGTTAGCTTTCAAATGTTAAATAAGATCTGTTGGTTGGGGCAAATTAGCACCATTCTAAACGATAAGAACTTTATTGAATCTCCCTGATGGAGTTCTAGAATGTTGTGGGAATATTCCTATTGTTATATAATCCACAGAAGGGAACACTCCATTTCTGACAATAAGGTGTACATCTAGAGTAAGGAGTTCATATGTCCCAGAGTACCAAACACATCTGTATATATCTGTATTTACATACATCTTGTTTCTCTCGTCGTGTTGTTGCTTTTCCTCCGGGCACTCCGGACAATACAATTATAAAGACATACTGATAGGTTGTATGTGTCAAGTTAATTTGCTTAGATTGTAGCTATTAATGTATACATGTATTGTAATATGCTACTGAAGATGTTGGCGCTATAACCTAATAATAAGTCCTCCTGTAGGCAGATATGACAATAGTTCACTATGTCCAGAGGCAAAATTAAATCTCACCCTGCCCAAATAGCTCAGCAGTATTTGGAACAGCGCAGGTTAATCTCATCTTTACTACATTGCTGAAATTCCCAGATTTATTACATATGTAAGAGTGTGTCACATCTAATGTCATGAATAAAATATGAAGGGCTGAAGGCATGGGTGAATTTGGGGTCCCTCCCTCTGTTCTGAAGGTTTATTATTGTCATAATCACAATGGAAAGCTTTTTTACACCTGTACCTATTTTCACTTAAAGCTGAATGAAACTTTCCAAATCTCAGTTACAATTTGGCAAATTCTACTTTTCAACCGGTATATAATATCGCTACGATTCTCACCACATTTAACTCGTGAAAAATATTTGAATGGATCGTGAAACATTTCCAGTTTTTGATCTTTTTCCAATATTTGAAATTGAATATCTAACTCGAAAAATATTGAGTTTCAAAATTTAAAAAAAAAATTGAATCAAGGAGATTCAATAAAAGTTCTTATCATTAAAATGGTCAAACTTTACCTCAACCAATCAGATGTTAACTACCATGTGAAAGCTAAAATCTGATTGATAGGGCAAAATTAGCACCATTTTTAACGATAAGAACTTAACTACATCTCTGATTGAATTCTTGAACCCTCGGTTCTGAATGTGAACCCTTGATTCCGATTTTGGGAGAGAATAGCAATACGTGAGCCCTCGATTTTTTAATTCAAAATTTTTCAAAATATAATGCGAAAAATATTAGCGCTGGGTCATTTAATAACAGTTCTTAACGTAAAATTGGTGCTAATTTTGCCTCCACCATCAGATGTTGCTTCAAATGTTAATAATATCTTGATTGGTTGGGCAAATTAGCACCATGTTTAACAATAATAACTTTATATTGAATCTCCCTGCTTGTATTTTAAATTACGTTTCGGTGATTTGTAGGTGTTCCCCAGATCCATTTCCCAGGTCCCTGACCATTAAACTAATTTACTATTATTATTTATACCTTAAATTTAGAACTTTTGGATTTTGAAATCCTGTGACTTCTAGTGGTTTGTTTTTTTGATTTTTGATCTCTAGTCTTTAGCACGTGATAACACTGTAGCTCTGGGTGGAGTACAGGGTTCAAATATCAATAGGTCCTTAGGCTACAAGGGTGTGTTTAGGGGATTTACAGGTGTCCAACCTCCACACAGGTTTACCTGCCTGTTTTTTGGCAAATTATATTACATTCTGGCCGATTCTGTCCTGCTAGCAGGTTGCTGTACTGTGCCGCCCCTTTCTAAGGTCACCAAAAGCACAAAGGTCATCAGCTGATAGGAACCAAGTACAGACATGAAAAAAAATATATTTATAGTTGAAATGTGAACTTTTCCATATACAGGTAATAAAGCCCACACATGCACAAATACAGTAGCGATACCCTTTATTCTTATTGTCCTGGCACTAGTATTAGCATGAAGGATATCATCATAAAACCATCTCAATTAACTCCTATAGTACAGCTACTGCCCACGTGCTAATGTATACAGTTGAATCTGAATGTTCTGTCTGGGATGGGTTTTCCTCCAGGTTTCCAGTTCTCCCGCAAGCATAAAAACCCACTTATTGGCATTTTTTACAGACCAGCAACTGTTTTAGCTGTTTTTTTCCCACCACTTTTATTATGTTCATGTCGTCGTGATATAGTGTCAATTATATAGATTGAAAAGACCAAAAGTGCACTGGTTTAACAAACAGTTAACTTTAAGGAAAGCTAATTTTACGTTGTTAAAGGAATCACTCCTGCTCATAGACTGGGTAATTGTTCCTAGGTACGATATTGAGCAAAGTGGACTCGCTTTAAGGGATATTAAACTATTACACATTGTAAGTTTAATACCGTTGGTAACCATGTAAAAGAAATTATGTCCACTCTCCCTGGATTAATGCTCAGGTAAAAAGGGAAATGGAAAAAAAGGCTTTTAAAATGTTGAAATCAGAGGGAACGGAACAAGCTTACAGGGAGGTAAAAGCTCTAATAAGGGGTGCAGAAAGCAATTAAACTAGCTAAAATAGAAATTAAATACAGAGAGCAGAACAACAAGGTTTAAAACCCACCAAAATGTTTTTTAATTTTCAATAGTAAAAAGATAAGGACCGAGTATGTGGGACCATTAATATGGGCTTAGATGGTTATAGAGTATTCAGAGAAGGCTAATGTGCTAAACTGTTTTTTTTTCCCTCTGTATTCACTATAAGAATCCTAGTCCTTATAGCAGGGACTGTTATAATATGAAGGGTATAAAATGAGATATCACACTCTGTATACACTAATGAGAATCCTAGTCCTTATAGCAGGGACTGTAATAATATGAAGGGTATAAATGAGGAATATTCACTCGTAATTCGCTATAGAGAATCCTAGTCCTATAGCAGGGACTGTTATAATATGAAGGGTATAAATGAGGATATATTCACTCTGTATACACTATAGAATCCTATCCTTATAGCAGGACTGTAATAATGAAGGGTATAAATGAGGAATATTCACTCGTATCAACTATAGAGAACCTAGTCCTATGCAGGGACTGTAATATATGAAGGGTATAAATGAGGGATATTCACTCTGTATCACACTATAGAGAATCCTAGTCCTTATAGCAGGGACTGTAATAATATGAAGGGTAAATGAGGAATATTCACTCTGTATACACTATAGAGAATCCTAGTCCTTATGCAGGGACTGTAATAAGATGAAGGGTATAAATGGAAGATTCACTCTGTATACACTATAGAGAATCCTATGCCTTATAGCAGGGACTGTAATAATATGAATGGTATAATGAGGAATATTCACTCTGTATTCACTATAGAGAATCCTAATCCTTATGCAGGGTCTGTAATAATGAATGGTATAAATGAGGAATATCACTCTGTTACTAACTATAGAGAATCCTAGTCCTTATAGCAGGGACTGTAATAATATGAAGGGTATAAATGGGAATATTTACTCGTATTCACTATAGAGAATCCTAATCCTTATAGCAGGGACTGTAATAATACGAAGGGTATAAATGAGGAATATTCACTCTGTAACACTATAGAGATCCTAATCCTTAGCAGGGACTGTATAATATGAGGTAAATGTGGATATTCACTCTGTATTCCTAATAGAATCCTAGTCCTTATAGCATGGGACTGTAATAATATGAAGGGTATAAATGAGGAATATTCATCTGTATACACTATAGAGAATCCTAGTCCTTATAGCAGGGACTGTAATAATGAAGGGTATAAATGTGGAATATTCACTCTGTACTCCATAGTGAATCCTAGTCCTTATAGCGGGGACTGTAATAATATGAAGGGTGTAAATGAGGAATATTCACTCTGTATTCACTATAGAGAATCCCAGTCCTATAAGCGGGACTGTAATAATATGAAGGGTATAAATGAGGGATGTTCACTCTGTACACACTATAGAGAATCCTAGTCCTTATAGCGGGGACTGTAATAATGAAGGGTATAAATGAGGGATATTCACTCTGTATACACTATAGAAATCCTAGTCCTTATTCGTGGACTGTAATAATATGAAGGGTATAAATGAGGGATATTCCACTCTGTTACACTATAGAGAATCCTAGTCCTTATAGCAGGGACTGTAAAATACAAGGGTATAAATGAGGAATATTCACTCTGTATACACTATAGAGAATCCAAGTCCTTATCAGGGGACTGTAATATATGAAGGGTATAATGAGGAATATTCACTCTGTATACACTATAGAGAATCCTAGTCCTTATAGCGGGAACTGTAATGTATAAAGGGTATAATATGGATATTCCCTCTTGTATACACTATAGAATCCTAGTCCTTATGCTGGACTGTAATAATATGAAGGGTATATGTGGAATATTCACTCGTACTCACTATAGTGAATCCTAGTCCTTATAGCGGGGACTGTAATAATATGAAGGGTTAATGAGAATATTCACTCGTATTCACTATAGAGAATCCCAGTCCTTATAGCGGGACTGTAATAATATGAGGGGTATAAATGAGGGATTTCACTCTGTACACACTATATAGAATCCTAGTCCTTATATCGGGGACTGTAATAATATGAAGGGTATAAATGAGGGATATTCACTCTGTATACCTATAGAGAATCCTAGTCCTTATAGCGGGACTGTAATAATATGAAGGGTATAAATGAGGGATATTCACTCTGTTACACTATAGAGAATCCTAGTCCTTATAGCAGGGCTGTAATAATACGAAGGTATAAAATGAGGAATATTCACTCCGTATACACTATAGAGAATCCAAGTCCTTATAGCGGGACCTGTAATAATATAAGGGTATAATGAGGAATATTCACTCTGTATACACTATAGAGAATCCTAGTCCTTATAGCGGGAACTGTATAGTATAAGGGTATAAATGAGGATATTCACTCTGTATTCACTATAGAGAATCCTAGTCCTATAGCAGGGACTGTAATAATATGAAGGGTATAAATGAGGGATATTCACTCTGTATACCACTATAGAGAATCCTAGTCCTTAAGCGGGGACGTAATAATATGAAGGGTATAAATGGGGAATATTCACTCTGTATTCACTATACGAGAATCCTAGTCCTTATAGCAGGACTGTAAATAATAGAAGGGTATAAATGAGGATTTCACTTGTATACACTATAGAGAATCCTAGTCTTATAGCGGGACTGTAATAATATGAAGGTTATAAATGAGGAATATTCACTCTGTATACACTAATAGAGAATCCTAGTCCTATAGCAGGGACTGTAATAATATGAAGGGTAAATGAGGGATTTTCACTCTGTATTCACTATAGAGAATCCTAGTCCTTATAGCAGGACGTAATAAATATGGAAGGTATAAATGAGGAATATTCACTCTGTATACACTATAGAGATCCTACGTCCTTATAGCGGGGACGGTATTAATTGAAGGGTATAAATGGGAATATTCACTCTGTAAACACTATAGAGAATCCTATCCTTATAGCGGGACTGATAATATGAAGGGTATAATGAGGAATATTCACTCTGTACTCACATATAGGAATCCTATCCTTATAGCAGGGACTGTAATAATATGAAGGGTATAAATGAGGGATATTCCACCTGTATACACTATAGAGAATCCTGTCCTTATAGCGGGCTGTAATAATATGAAGGGTATAATGAGGAATATTCACTCTGTATTCACTATGAGAATCCTAGTCCTTATAGCAGGGACGGGTAATAATATGAAGGGTAATAAATGAGGATACACTCTGTATACACTATAGAGAATCCTATCCTTATAGCGGGGACTGTAATATATGAAGGGGTATAAATGAGGAATTTCAACTCTGTATTCACTATAGAGAATCCTAGTCCTTATAGCGGACTGTAAAAATGAAGGTATAAATGAGATATTCACTCTGTATACATCTATGAGAATCCTAACCTTATCGGGGACTTAAATAATATGAAGGGTATTAATGAGGGAATATCACCTGTATTACACTACTAGAGATCCTAGTCCTTATGCGGGGACTGTAATACTATGCAGGGTATAAATGAGGAGATATTCACTCTGTAATCCTATAGAGAATCCTAATCCTTATAGCAGGGACTGAATATATAGTGGTATAAATTAGGAATATTCACTCTGTATACACTATAAGAATCCTAGTCCTTATAGCAGGGACTGTTATAATATGACAGGGTATACAATAGAAGATTCACTCTTATACACTATAGAGAATCCTAATCCGTTATAGCAGGGACTGTAATAATATGAAGGGTATAAATGAGGAATATTCACTCTGTAACACTATAGAGAATCCAATCCTTATAGCAGGGACTGTATAATAATGAAGGGTATAAATGAGGAATATTCCCTCTTATACACTATATAGAATCCTAGTCCTTATAGCGGGGACTGTAATAATATGAAGGGTATTAAATGAGGATATTTACTCTGTATTCCTATAGAGAATCCTAATCCTTATAGCAGGGACTGTAATAATATGAAGGGTATAAATGAGGAGATTCACTCTGTATACACTATAGAGAATCCTAGTTCCTTATAGCAGGGACTGTAATAATATGAAGGGTATAATGAGGAATATTCACTCTGTATCACTATAGAGAATCCTAGTCCTTATAGCGGGGACTGTAATAATATGAAGGGTATAAATGAGGATATTCACTCTGTATCGCTATCAGAGAATCCTAATCCTTATAGCAGGACTGTAATATATCGAAGGTATAAATGAGATATTCACTCTGTATACACTATAGGAATCCTAGTCCTTATAGCAGGGACTGTGAATAATATGAAGGGTATAAATGAGAATATTCCTCTGTATCACTATAGAGAATCCTAGTTCTTTAGTCAGGGACTGTAATAATAGAAGGTTATAAATGAGGAATATTCACTCTGTATCACTATAGAGAATCCTAGTCCTTATACAGGGACTGTATATATGAAGGGTATAAATGAGAATATTCACTCTGTATACACTATAGAGAATCCTAGTCCTTATACAGGACTGTAATAATATGAAGGGTATAAAGAGGAATCATCACTCTGTATACACTATAGAATCCTAATCCTTATAGCAGGGACTGTCATAATATGAAGGGTATAAATGAGGAATTTCACTCTGTATCACCTATGAGAATCCGTATCCTTATAGCAGGGACTGTAATCTATGAAGGGTATAAATGAGAATATTCACTCCGTATACGCTATAGAGAATCCTAGTCCCTTATAGCAGGACTGTAATATAGAAGGGTATAAATGAGGATTTCACTCTGTATACACTATATGAGAACCTATTCCTTTTAGCAGGACTGTAATAATATGAAGGGTATAAGAGGATATTCACTCTGTATACACTATAGAGAATCCTAGTCCTATAGCAGGACTAATAATATGAAGGGTATAAATGAGGAATATTCACTCTGTATACACTATAGAGATTCTATCCTATAGCAGGACGTGTAATATATGAAGGGTATAAATGAGGAATATTCACTCTGTATCCCTTAAGAATCCTCGTCCTTAGCATGGACCTGTAAAATATGAAGGGTAATAATGAGGAATATTCACTCTAGTATTCACTATAGAGAATCCTAGTCCTTATAGCAGGGACTGTAATAATTGAAGGGTATAATGAAAGGAAATTCACTCTGATACTCCAAATTAACTCTTTAAGTGGGAAAGTACCTGAGCAGGGAGGTGGATGTTATTTCCTCCTCACATATGTTTTATTAAGAGCTACAGCCTACAGTTCATTTGCAGTTGTCCAGGAACAGTCCCTGAATTAAAGATAGGTCTGAAGTCAGAGGAGACGGCAGAATCAGTTTTCTTGGGTTGGTGCTCCTCAGAGAGCAATATTGGGAGTAAGAATTACCTCCTATATCCCTGTCCCAAGTACTTTTCTTTTAAACTTTTTTTTTTTTTAGAAAAACTTATTCACACTATGGTTCTCCTTTAAAGCTAGCCACATCTAACTCCTAGGATATGCATGCAGATTGGGTAGTAGATCAGAATTTAGATGTATCTTTCCTGCAGTGATTTAAGGTGTAGGTGGTACACGCAATCTTCATATCGAATCTCCTCTTTTCATTTCCAATCTTTCATTTAGAATGTCCAACCATTCCCATCTATTTCCTAGATTAGAATTGTTGTTTAGTGTGTTTATCATAGTCTCTCTAGAATTTTCACTTTGCATTTTGGATAAATCTCAGTGCTTGAGATTCTACCCAATTTAATAATACCCCGTCTTTGTGAATTCTACCATATGGACTCAGCTAAGGAGTGTTTGGTTAAGGAGAAGAACATTTCCCTATAATCTATTCATTAGATAATAATAAACTAGGATGTTAAAACTGTTTGAGTTTGGGTCCCTTTTAGAATTTTTTTAAATTTTCGGAAGTTCGAGTTTCGAAAATCGTCTACTTTCGATTTTCAAATCCGTTACTTTCGATTTTCGAAATCATCTACTTCGATTTTTTGAAAACCGTCTACTTTGATTTCATTTTCGATAATTGTCTACTTTCGATTTTCAATTTTCGTTATTGCCTCCTTTCGATTTTCGATGATTGTCTGCTCTTCGATAAAACTCGAAATTCTAAAAATCCGGGTTCCGTGAATTCGGGGTTCCGAAAGTTTCGTTGGGGCTTTCGAACACTTAGATTCATTTGAAACTGGGTTTCTATTCGAAACCCACATTACCATCTCTTTAATAACGTATCTGTTTAGGAAAGGGCACAGGTTTCTCAGAATAATTAATAAGACCAATTTTGATGGTCTGGAGCTGTGGATTGCACAGGATGGCGAACATGTACATTTTCTTCTTTCCCAGACAATGAATCTTTCCTTTAACGAATCATATGACACTTTACAGCAAGAGTCAACTAATCATATGAAACCGTGTGATATTGACTATGGGCCATCAACTAATTTGATTGTGATCTCCTTTTCACACTGAAAAGGACTACCTTTTTCCCATTTTAATTTATAAATAGTGTAAGTGCAATTTCTCGGTGTAGGTGTTAGCTGCATGCCTTTAATCCAATACTGTTTTGCTCAGGCCAGTGCCCCCCCCTCCCTTTTTAACACACTCCCCTTCATCTGACCAGACTTTTTTATGAGGGTAAGCATGCTCACTATAAGGCTGCCGGAGAGAAGATTTCCCACACCCAACTGTCAAAACTGCACAGCAAACCAACTATCAAAACTTTCACTTTCAAATCAAGCTGCACAAATTGCTCAAGCAGAAGATTTATATATTAAAGTACGTACTTGAGCAAGCTGAAATGCCAATGTTTCAGATTGGATATCTAAAAAATAGTGGACGACAACAAAAAAAAGTCACAGTGGTGGTTGGGAAGAATGATAGTTTCCAGCAATGGTCAATTTAAAATATTTTTTTTCAGTATACAGTAAGATTTTTCAGTATACAGTAGATTTTTCGTATACTTAGATGCTCTTTTAAGTACAGCGTGGATTGTGTTAAAGCTCTATGTTCGCTACTTTTTTTACACCAGACCTTGACAAGATTTCACTCGACATCTCGATTTTCTCTTTTGCCACAATTAATAAAAGGCGAATTTCATCAAGGTGAAAATGATGTGGCTAAAAGCGGTGCTAATAACGCTGAAAATGTTGTCAAAAATCCGGTTATAACGCAGTGAAAAAAATAGTGTTAAATTCAGCCAGCGAATGTTCTCTGTTTTGTTAATAGGGTAACACGTTAAGTCAATTATCAGTATGATCAGTTCAGCTATTATCAAAAAGTTCATTTCACCTAATTAAAAAAGCGTAAAATAAATGTAGCGAAATGCACTGAAATTTCATCTCTGCGGATTTATTAATGGTTTAAAGGTTATTCCTTATATAACTTATATATTATAATGTTAATTTATAAAAAAAAATATGTGTGTGGGAGGGGTTAATTTATCATTCATACTTCTTGAGTTGACATACTGTATTTTAATTTGCCACATCCCTTGTACTGTATTAGACTGTATTAAGAGAATATAATTTTCTTTCCTGTTGCAGGTCCCACCCTCCCGAATCTCCCGATTTCTGGGTGGTCTCTTCGCAAGACCACCCCAACTAGCACATTGCAAACACTGGCAGTCTCCTACCCTGGAACGCCCTACCTGGACGCCATGCCCCCGAGAATTCCCTAACCCCCCTCGGCCCCTCCTTTGGCTCCTAGCACTTCCTTCGCTGACCCCCTAGATAATGTCACCATATCACGTCCCCCTAGCCATGCCCCCCAGCAGCTCCCCTTTCTCTCACCCCTGCCTGAAGCCTCATATGGCAGGGTGGGATGTCTGCTTTTGCATCCAGGGTTGGACAGACATTACAATTGGACAATCCCGTACTAGAGTCCTTGCCCCGAGGTCCTCGCCTCAGAAGAAACACCCCAAACCCAGCCTCTCCACCCCTGACATGCCCATGCTTTACTACCCCATCCCTTGCACTGCCCCCACCCATGTTACAGCCAGCATAAATCTGGCACCCTGGTTATATCTCATCAAATGCCCTTCATGGCACCTCTACACAAGGATAACATCTCACCAGGCTTCCACTTGGAATGATAACAACTTGATACAATACAATCTATTAAATATACTGCCTTACAACCAACACCTGGCCAAGCTTTGCACTAAATATAACCTCCTGCTGCCAATTCCTGACATATGGACAAATATAGCACAAACTTCTTATAAATCACCCACGATTTAGCAATTCCAATTTGAAATGGCCCCCTCTACGCACTCTTCATGTGACTTCAAAGCATTTTGTGTACGTGCTAAATATGTACATGGAACATTCTAACTTACCAGCGTGATTATAAATAAGGAACAGAGACTTGTGGGTAGAGATGTCTGAACTTCGCAAATTCAGTCCGCCTCGAGGATCCGCGAATTTCATTAAAAAGAAAAAAAATTTGAAAATCGGGAATCCTCGAATTCGAAAATCGACGAAAATACGTTATTTCCCGTCATTTTCGAAAATATGAGAAATCCTTGTATTTTCGAAATTTTTCGAAAATACGTGTGTCCCGTAATTTTCGCAAAATACAAGTAATCCTCTTAATTGAAAAAATTTTTTCAAAATACTATACGATAATCCGCGGTTTCGGAAGTTGAAGCGAAATCCGAAAAACCCCCCTTCGCGATCAGTGATAAATCCGCGGCGGAACCGGGTTCGGATCCGTGAACGGCCATCCCTACTTGTGGGTAATTCTCAGGAAAGCTTATACCTTTTAGGTTTATATTAGAGCTCAAGGTGTGCAGAAATTGAATAAACTGTCAGATTGCTATAGACGCACAGGCATACGGACATTCATTACCTCCAGTCCCTGGTACTACATTGTCTTAATTGTGGTCAATAAAAGTCCCCCTACTACGCTGCCCAGAGGAATGCCTGAATGCAATAATAGATCTATGAGAACTGTGTAAAAGACAATCCACCACTCAACTCAATATGGCATTAGATCAGTGCTATTACTACCAACCCTGCCAACCCCGCCGGGGCCCCGGACGGTAGAGGCCCCCACACCCTCTGCGATCCTCCTGTTTTAAAAGAGGAAAATACGCCCATTCAGCTGTTTAAAAAATGGAACGAGTCTCCTTCCTTCATATACGCTTGATCAGCTGTTTAAAAACAGCTGATTGTGGACCGAAAGAGGAGATGGCCCGCCTCCAATCCCTTTGGGGGGGAGGGGGGGTGCCATCAGAAAACAACTAAAAAAAATGTTGTTTTTTTAAAAATCTCATTATAAATTTCCAACCCCCCAATCAATTTTGTGGGGTTGTCGAGTCTGGGTGGTCTGTGGGTGGGGTACAGATATTCCCGACCATGCCCACCCTCTCTCCTCCCCTCATCATCCGCTTTCTATAAAACATAGTAAATTATAGACAGAACTTTCAGGGAATGGACCTTCTCAGCACTTTAACTTAATTGGTTTTGTTTTTCACTTTGCAGAAATCAAGTTCTGCTATAGTCCCTGCCATCCTTTCTTCACCCACCAGTTTGACCTGCTTCTGCATGTTTGGACCAGTATTATAACTGACCATCTGGCTTGGAAGTTGACTTTGTCTGACATTGTCTCCTGTCTCGCACTACAACCCGTTCATCTGACCTTGGCTTTGAATACTGACTTCTGCCTCCCAATCACATATCCTGCTTGTTTAACCTGTTGCTGTTCCTTGGCCTGCATATATATTGAGCTTCTCATGACTAAACTAGTCATTTTATTCTATTTAAATAACCAGACCTGTCTTAAATCTCACATTGGATACCTGGAGGTTGAGTTATAGTCCCGACTTTTCATGATTTGGGTAACAAAATGTTACTAAAAAGAATGACGATATGGGAAATTAGCCAATTCCTGTCTTCCCACATCCAGCTTATAAAAATTCATAGAATTGTAATCAATGGCACCCATGGTTTCACATATGTGACTAAACTCAAAGGGTCTAAGAGCTTTTTTCACCTTTAGTGAAGATGTGAAGGTAAAGGATTTTGTCTTAACCTCACATCTCTAAATTAGTCACCAACGGGCAAGGAGGAGACCCAGCAACACTACCCCGCAATCACAAGCGTCCACTGCTTCCTCTCGGCAGTGACGACTACCCCCCCACATGTATATTATAAGGAGCAGAGATGCTGTCTAATTTTAAATTTCCTGTCAGGTAATACAACCCAGATTACGTCCTGGTAGGATAATAAAATCCCAATTAAAGTCCTGGGTAGGGTAATTTAAGTCGCAATAAAGTCCTGGTATGGTGGGATAACTTTAAGTCCATTAAAGTCCTGTAGTGGATAATAAAGCCCATTAAAGTCCTGGTAGAATAATAAAAGCCCAATTAAATTCCTGATAGGGATAATACAAGCCCATTAAAAGTCTGGTAGGATAATAAAGATCCAATTAAAGTCCCTGGTGGTTATAAAGTCCAATTAAAGTCCTGGTGGTATATAAAGTCAAGCGGTAGGGAAGCCCAATTAAAGTCCGTTAGGTTAATAAAGCCAATAAGTCCTGGTAGGTAAATAAATCCCAATTAGTCCTGGTGATAGGATAAATTACGTCCCAATTAAAGTCCTGGTAGGGATAATAGATCCTTAAAAGTCCTGGTAGGGTAATATAAAACCAATTAAAGTCCTGGTGGATATATAAAGCCCATCTAAAGTCCTGGTAGATATAAAAGCCCAATTATAAAGCCTGGTAGGTAAGAATAAATCCCATATCCTGTAGTATAAAGCTAGCCGGTAGGGATAATTTAAGTCCATAAATTCCTGGTAGGGATATAATAATGCTCCAATAAAGTCCTGGGTAGGTATAATAAATCCCAATTAAAGTCCTGGTAGGATATAAAAGCCCAATTAAAGTCCTGTGGTGTATATAAAAGTCCAATTAAACCGTGGTGGTATATTAAATCAATTAAATCCTTGTAGGGATAATTTAATCCAATTAAAATCCTGATAGGTATGATTAAAGTCAAACAAGCCTTGTGCGATAACTTTAGGTCCAATTAAAGTCAAAATTGGGATGATTAAAGTCCTCTAATAAACCCCTGGTAGGATAATTATAGTCCCAAATTAAGTCCTGGTAGGGATAAATAAAATCCAATTTTATCCGTAGGGTTAATAAACAGTCCAATAAAGTCCTGGTAGATAATTTAAGTCCATTAAGATCCTGATAGGGATGATTAAGTCCATAAAAGTTCCTGGTAGGATAAAGTCTTAAATCCGATAGTAAATTGTCCAATTACAATTCCTGTATGGATAATAAGAATAGCCCAATTAATCCTGGTAGGATAATAAAGCCCCATTAATAGTCCTGTCCAGGAATAATACAAGCCCAATTAATCCTGTAGGGATAATAACATCCCAATTAAATTCCTGGTAGGGATATAAGAATCATTAAATCGGATAATCCAATGAAAGTCCTGGTTGGGTATATACAAGCCCAATTAAGGTCCCTGTAGTATAAGATAAAATCCCATTAAAGTCCTGGTATAGTACATACAACCCATTAAAGTCCTGTAGGGAATATGAGTAAGTCCAAATTAAAGTCCTGTTAGGATAATAAAAGTCCAATTAAGTCTGGTGGGTATAATCAAAGCCCAATAAGGTCCTGGTAGGTATAACTAAAATCCCAATTAAGTCCTGGTAGTAATAAATCAATCCATTAAAGTCCGGTAGGGATAATTTAAGTCCAATTAAAGTCTGGTAGTGATATAAAAGTTTCAAGTAAAGTCTGGTAGGTAAATAAAATCCCAATTAAAGTCCTGTAGGGACAAATAACCACTCCGTTAAATAAGTCCACTAAGTCCTGGTGGTATAATTAAAGTCCAAGTCTGGTATAATAGGTTAACCTTGTAGGATAATTTAGTCCAATTAAAATCCTGATAGGGTGATTACAGATCCAATAAAGTCTTGTAGGGATAATTTGGTCCAATTTAAAGTCAAAATAGGGATATTAAAGTCTAATAACACCCTGGTAGGGATAATTAAAAGTCCAATTAAAGTCCTTGCTAGGGATAATAAAAGTCCAATTAAGTTTAGGAGTCCTGGGAGGGTTAATCCAAAGTTCTCAATTAAGTCCTGGGAGGATCATTTAAGTCCAATTAAAATCCTGATGGGATGATTAAAGTCCAAGTAAAAGTCTCTTGTAGGGATAATTTAAAGTGACAATTATTACTCACCTTCCGCGCTCCTGCCTTTCGTTTGTCAGATCCTTTTACCGCCCAATGGTGAGGACTCTGAACCGACTAAGGCCTCACCCCTGGGTTCCACTAACTTGAGCACAGCGTTACTGAACGCTGCTCTGTCGGCTCCGCCCCTCCTTGCGCGACGAGCAATAGACAGGCACGCTCGTTGCAGAGCCGCCTTCCAATGCTTCGTTGCCGATGGGAGGAGGGGCGGAGCCTCCAGAGCACGTTTAGTAACCTGTGCTCAATTACGCGAACCCAGGGGTGAGGACTAGCGGTTCAGGTCCTCACCCTGGTTAAAAAGGTACGACCAAAGAAGAGAGCGGAGGGAAGGTGAAGTATAATTTGTCCTTTAAGTCCATTAAATTCCTGTAAGGATAATAAAGTCCCATTAAAGTCCTGGTAGGGTAATAAAAGTCACAATTTAAAGTCCTGGTGGGATAATAAAGTCCATTAATTAAGTCCTGTTAGTGATCGATTAAAGTCCCAATTAACGTCCTGGAGGGATAATAAGTCCAATTAAAAGTCCTGGGGATAATTCATGTCCAATTAAAGTCCCTTGTAAACTGACGTTTCATTATATCTGTAGCCTCAATAGATTTGCACCCACGAATCAAACCTTCCTTTGGGCTGACGGTGCAGTAGAGATGCTAACTTCCGAAGTTACTAACTTTGAACTATAGAAAGTTCAAAAGTGTTGAAACGGACCCTTAAAGGCAAATGGGAGTCAATAGTTTGAAAAGTTCGAATGTAATACAATTAAAAATACCATGGAACTTAATTTAATGCTGTGGACCCTGGAATAGTCCCTGGGTAACATGTTCATGTCCAAACTTTGAAAAAAATCACGCTCGCATAGTTTCGATTTTCAGTAATTATCCCATAATGATTTGAACATTTGATATTATCCCATAAACGATGCGAACATTTGATAATTATCCCATAAACGATCGAACATTCGATATTATCCGATAAACGGTTTCGAACATTCGATAATTATCCATAAACGGTTCGAACATTCGATAAAATTATGCCCATAACGGTCGAACATCGAAATTATCCCATAACGGTCGAACTTCGATAATTATCGCCATAAACGATTGAACATTCGATATTATCCCATAAACGTTCGAACATTCGATAATTATCCCATAAACGATGCGAAACATTCCGATATTATCCCATAAACGATTCGAACATTCGATAATTATCCCATAAACGTATTCAACATTGGTAATTTCGCCATCAATGCACGAACATTTGAAATTATCCCGTAAACGGATTCGAAACATCTGATGAATTATCCCATAAACATTGAAAGATCGTTCATTTTTCGAATTCGATAATCTCATTCGAAAGTCCTCGAAATCCAGTCCGGGATAGTTCAAGAAGTCGCGAGTCTTGTTCAAACTCGATAATTTGGCTCAATTTGGGTTCGAGTTCTAGTCGCATCTCTTGGTGCAGGTTGGGCTACTAGATAAGCCCAGCAGCCGGAAAGCTGGATGTGCCATTGACCTTTTTCAATAATATTAACTTTGGTTCCACCTTTCTGCAATGTGCAAAGGTGTCACTGGTTATATAACAGGATTTAACCTTAGGCAAGGGCACCCTGTAGAGATACCTGATAGGAATGAACTGACACAACCGTGCTTAGCAGAGGGCTGGGGCCTTACTGGTTTGCGGCCAAATACCCTACAGCATAAACTCAGTTGATGTCCAGTCATGGTATAATACTTGGTACATCTCTGCCTGACAGTCAGTCTTTTTTTGGTTCCAAAGACAAGAAAAGACATTAAGAAAAGTAATGAGAGTTTTGTTTTACTCTTGGTGACTCTTGGGACCGTGTGGGAGCGGGGGCTTTCAGTTAAGGTCTTAATGTTGCTGTGGAAGTTGGAGTTAAGGGTATTGTCATAATTTCTCTCTGCTATTAAAAGAAACTTTACACAAAAAAACACAGACATTGTAATTTAGAGTCCATGGTGAAAGATTTCATAGGCCAAAGACTGACTTTTCCGGCCCATCTCAGCGATCGCCACATTTTGTGACATGTTGGGGTTTATAAACAAATATTTCCTGGAATAAACAAAAATTCTAGAGCCCCTTGCTTTGTGACCATAAAAGTCCCATTTTCTTAGGAGCCCATGTATGAAACGGTATCATATGAATTGTGTATTCGTAGCGATATCAACGACTGGAGTTGTTATGGGCCACTTACATATGTAATAAGACCTGTGTATGTAGGGAATCTGGATGTAAATAAACATTTATATTGTGGTTCATTTACCTGTAATCCACCTCAAGCAATTTTTCTCAAATAAGAAATGAGTGTCCTATATCTTAAGAACTAAATGGGGCAATGTACCAAAACGAAGGGCTTATCCTCCTTTCCACCCTGGGATCATGTGGGCATAATGTATAGGATTCTTTACCTGTCCTAGTCTGATCCTGTACTTTGCACATGTTTAAGACCAGGGGTTGGTAATCCCAGTATATGGCCACAAACACGTTATTAAGGTTATGGCTCTTGGTAAATCACCTACCCGAAACATGACATAAGCATCATGTGGGATTTTAACCAGTGCTGTATACAAGTCATTTCCCTGTCTCTTTGTTTATCCAACACATCAAGCCCCCTATGCTTGCAAATACACTGGCCCAAGTTTAGATTCCAACATTGAATCATGTACAAAACCATGTCCAAGCCAACACGAGAGCTAGAACGTTTCCATGGCCTAGAACATTTATTTATGACTGACATTATAATATGATACCTGGGATGACTTTGAACCAAGGAACAATACCAAATCTACCTTGTTACCTACCCTATAGAAATAATTTGGCCCTCATAAGAAAAGATAACACCCCTTTAAAAGGAATTGCCCCTATAGGAGATTAGATGATTATAAAGAAAGTGTTGCCTGCACAATGTAAAACAAATAATTCCACTGTGTGTGGTTTGTATACTGGACATATTAAAACTCTCATTTAACCCAGCTCATTTACTCATTTATAGGCCGCTATCGTCTGGGTAAATAAATGCCTCCTTCACGTCTACTTTCGATTTACGACAAACCGTTACTTCAATTTTGAAATCATCTACGTTCTTCGATTTTTCGATAATTGTCACTTTTGATTTTTGGATGATTGGTCGCTTTCGATTACTCGCTAAAAAAATCGAAAATTCCAAAAAAATCCGGGTTTCCGTTGAAATTCGGGAGTTCCGAAAGTTTCGTCGGACCCTCGAACCCTCAGATTGATTTAAAACTGGGTTTCTATCACCCACCACTACTCTCTAAATATGGAGTTTACAGTTCCGCGCTCAACCGGTAGCGAAGTTTTCTCCAAAGTACTACCAGTTGTCTCACCTCAATGATATTTCATATACAATTTTGAGTTTGACCTTATCAACTGGTTTAAGCTGAAATGACCAGTTTTAGAACATAGAATCTCGTAGTGAGACTACTACACGACCAAAAAATTCTCCCAAAACTGGCTAATTTCTATGCAAATCCAAACGCTGCATTATTAAAATTTCTTTAAAAACTAAATTGCAAGGCAGAATTTTGGTCTTTGGCTGACAAAATTGAATCGTAAATTCTTATGGCAAAATTTTTTGCCAAATTAATAACATTTTTACAAACCTGCAGGGAACTGAACCAGGCAGTTTGTCTTTTTCTAGTGGTATTTGGATCTTACCAATATTTAATGTCTCAATAGAATCTGATGAGATCATTTTTTTCTATTTTTCGGTCCTCTCTCCGTGTTTTAAATCAGTCACTTGATCTGTGCACGTAGTCTGTTTTTCTTATCCGAAGAGTTTTTAGCCTTTTAATTACACCGTTCTATGAAAGTCTTTTCTGTTTAAGGAATTAGAATTCTAATGCATTGTTACCAGTTTTTTGAGCAGGTTTTTCTCGTTCATAAATTATCATTTAAGAATCTCAAATCTTCATTTTATTTTAAATATTACTAGAGAGGAACCAAATTTCATCCCTCACGGACCAGAGAGTGTTCTGAATATGACGAAGCGGAGTCTTTCGCATTTTAATTGCTATACTAATTGGGTTGCTCTTTCCAGGTGAAAATTTATTTCCTAATTAATACAACATATACACCCTACCAATTAATACAGTATACACAACCTACTTATTAATACAGTATTAACACCCTACCAATGAATACAGTATACACACCCTACTAATTATTACAGTATATACACCCTACCAATTAATACAGTGTATACACCCTACCAATTAATACAGTATTTACACCCTACTAATTAATACAGTATATACACCCTACCAATTAATACAGTGTATACACCCTACCAATTAAAACAGTATTTACACCCTACTAATTAATACAGTATTTACACCCTACCAATTAATACAGTGTATACACCCTACTAATTAATACAGCATATACACCCTACTAATCAATACAGTATACACACCCTACTAATTAATACAGCATATACACCCTACTAATTAATACAGTGTACACACCCTACTTATTAATACAGCATATACACCCTACCAATTAATACAGTATACACACCCTACTAATTAATACAGTATATACACCTTACTAAATAACACAGTATATACACCCTACCAATTAATACAGTAAATACACCCTACTAATTAATACAGTATTAACACCTTACCAATGAATACAGTATACACACCCTACTAATTAATACAGTATAAACATCCTACTAATTAATACAGTATATACACTTAACCAATTAAAACAGTATATACACCTTACTAATTAATACAGTAAATACACCCTACTAATTATCACAGTATATACACCGTACTAATTAATACAGTATATACACTTAACTAATTAAAACAGTATATACACCTTACCAATTAATACAGTTAATACACCGTACTAATTAATACAGTATATACACTGTACCAATTAATACAGTATATACACCCTACTAATTAATACATACAATACAAGAATTGTGGAAGCACTCCAATTAGGCTAATTTACAACTACATTTAGCGGAAGTGCTACTGATCTGGTCAAAACATTTATACAAACAGAAAAGATAATCAATGCACATTCCTAGGCCCCATACAATATCATATTAACTGCACACTGGCATACTTTATAAATAAAGGGGTTTTAGTATACATTACTGTGATCACATGAATGAAAAGCCTTCCAACCACGTCAAGGTAACCCCAGTCTGGAAGGTCCTAACGTCTAACCTTTTTAATTTCTTTATATATATATATGTATATGTATACTAAAACCCCTTTATTTATAAAGTATGCCAGTGTGCAGATAATATGATATTGTATGGGGCCTAGGAATGTGCATTGATTATCTTTTCTGTTTCTACTAATTAATACAGTATATACACCCTACTAATTACTACAGTATATACACCCTACCAATTAATACAGTATATACACCCTACCAATTAATACAGTATATACACCCTACTAATTAATACAGTATTTACACCCTACCAATTAATACAGTATACACACTGTAATAATTGGTACAGTATATAAACCCTACTAATTAATACAGTATTAACACCCTACCAATGAATACAATATACACACCCTACTAATTAATACAGTATATACACCCTACCAATTAATACAGTGTATACTCCCTACCTATTAATGCAGTATTTACACCCTACTAATTAATACAGTATTTACACCCTACCAATTAATACAGTTTACACACTCTACTAATTGATACAGTATATACAGTATATAGATATGCAGGGTTATTCAATAAAAATTCATATTGTTAAAAATGGTGCTAATTTTGCCCCAACCAATTATATGTTTAGCCTCAAATGTTAAATAAGATCTGATTGGTTGGGGCAAAATTAGCACCATTCTAAACGATAAGAACTTTTTTTGAATCTCCCTGATGGAGTTCTAGAATGTTGTGGAATATTCCTATTGTTATATAATCCACAGGAATGGGAACACTCCATTTCTGACAATAAGGTGTACATCTAGAGTAATGGAGTTCATATGTCCCAGAGTACCAAACACATCTGTATATATCTGTATTTACATACATCTGTATGTTCTCTTCGTGCTTGTGTGCTTTTCCTCCGGGCACTCCGGACAATACAATTATAAAGACATACTGATAGGTTGTATGTGTCAAGTTAATTTGCTTAGATTGTAAGCTATTAATGTATACATGTAATTGTAAAGTGCTACTGAAGATGTTGGCGCTATATAAATCCATAATAATAAGTCTCCTGTAGGCAGATAATGACAAATAGTTCACTATGTCCAGGAGGCAAAATATAAATCTCACCCTGCCCAAATAGCTCAGCAGGTATTTGGAACAGCGCAGGTTAATCTCAGCTTTACTACATTGCTGAAATTCCCAGATTTATTACATATGTAAGAGTGTGTCACATCTAATGTCATGAATAAAATATGAATGGAGCTGAAGGCATGGGTGAGATTTGGGGTCCCTCCCTCTGTTCTGAAGGTTTATTATTGTCATAATCACAATGGAAAGCTTTTTTACACCTGTACCTATTTTCACTTAAAGCTGAGATGAAACTTTCCAAATCTCAGTTACAATTTTGGCAAATTCTACTTTTCACCGGTATATAAATATCGCTACGATTCTCACCACATTTAACTCGTGAAAAATATTTGAATGGATCGTGAAACATTTCCAGGTTTTTGGATCTTTTTCCAATATTTGAAATTGAATATTCTAAATCGAAAAATATTGAGTTTCAAAATTTTAAAAAAAATTGAATCAAGGAGATTCAATAAAAGTTCTTATCATTAAAAATGGTGCAAACTTTACCTCAACCAATCAGATGTTAACTACCATGTGAAAGCTAAAATCTGATTGATAGGGGCAAAATTAGCACCATTTTTAACGATAAGAACTTAACTACATCTCTGATTGAATTCTTGAACCCTCGGTTCTGAATGTGAACCCTTGATTCCGATTTTGGGAGAAATAGCAAATACGTGAGCCCTCGATTTTTAATATTCAAAATTTTTCAAAAATATAATGCGAAAAATAGTTAGCGCTGGGTAATTTAATAACAGTTCTTAACGTTAAAAATGGTGCTAATTTTGCCTCAACCAATCAGATGTTAGCTTTCAAATGTTAAATAATATCTGATTGGTTGGGGCAAAATTAGCACCATGTTTAACAATAATAACTTTTATTGAATCTCCCTGCTTGTATTTTAAAATTACGTTTCGGTGATTTGTAGGTGTTCCCCAGACCATTTCCCAGGTCCCTGAGCCATTTAAACTAATTTACTATTATTATTTATACCTTAAATTTATGAACTTTTGGATTTTGAAATCCTGTGACTTCTATGGGTTTGTTTTTTTGATTTTTGATCTCTAGTCTTTAGCACTGATAACACTGTAGCTCTGGGTGGAGTACAGGGTTCAAATATCAATAGGTCCTTAGGCTACAAGGGGTGTGTTTAGGGGATTTACAGGTGTCCAACCTCCACACAGGTTACCTGCTGTTTTGGCAAATTATATTTACATTCTGGCCTGATTCTGTCTGCTAGCAGGTTGCTGTACCTGGTGCCCCTTTCTAAGGTCACCAGAAAGCACAAGAGGTCATCAGGCTGATAGGAACCAAGGTACAGACATGAAAAAAAATATATTTATAGTTGAAATGTGAACTTTTCCATATACAGGGTAATAAAGCCCACAATGGCACAAATACAGTAGATACCCTTTATTCTTATTGTCCTGGCACTAGTATTAGCATGAAGGATATATCATATAACATCTCAATTAACTCCTATAGTACAGCTACTGCCCACTGTGCTAATGTATACAGTGAATCTGAATGTTCTCTCTGTGCTTGGATGGGTTTCCTCCAGGTATTCCAGTTCTCCCGCAAGCATAAAAACACACTTATTGGCATTTTTACAGACCAGCACTGTTTTAGCTGTTTTTTTCCCACCAGCTTTTATTTATGTTCATGATCGTCGTGATATAGTGTCAATTAATATAGATTGAAAAGACCAAAAGTGCACTGGTTTAACAAACAGTTATAACTTTAGGAAAGATAATTTTACGTTGTTAAAGGAATCACTCCTGTTCATAGACTGGGGGGAATTGTTCCTAGGTAACGATATTGAGCAGAAGTGGACTGCTTTTAAAGGGATATTAAACTATTACAATTGTAAGTTTATACCGTTAGGTAACCAGTGTAAAAGAAATTATGTCCACTCCTGCCTGGATTAATGCTCAGGTAAAAAGGGAAATGGAAAAAAAGGCTTTTAAAATGTTGAAATCAGAGGGAACGGAACAAGCTTACAGGGAGGATAAAAGCTCTAATAAGGGGTGCAAGAAAGCAATTAAACTAGCTAAAATAGAAAATTAAATACAGAGAGCAGAACAAAGCAGGTTTAACCCCAAAATGTTTTTTAAATTTATCAATAGTAAAAAGATGAGGACCGAGTATGTGGGACCATTAAATAATGGGGCTTAGATGGTTATAGAGTATGCAGAGAAGGCTAATGTGCTAAACTGTTTTTTTCCCTCTGTATTCACTATAGAGAATCCTAGTCCTTATAGCAGGGACTGTTATAATATGAAGGGTATAAATGAGGGATATTCACTCTGTATACACTATAGAGAATCCTAGTCCTTATAGCAGGGACTGTAATAATATGAAGGGTATAAATGAGGAATATTCACTCTGTATTCGCTATAGAGAATCCTAGTCCTTATAGCAGGGACTGTAATAAATATGAGGTATAAATGAGGATATTCACTCTGTATACACTATAAGAATCCTAGTCCTTATAGCAGGACTGTAATAATATGAAGGGTATAAATGGGAATATTCACTCTGTATACACTATAGAGATCCTAGTCCTTATAGCAGGGACTGTAATAATATGAAGGGTATAAATGAGGGATATTCACTCTGTATACACTATAGAGAATCCTAGTCCTTATAGCAGGGACTGTAATAATATGAAGGGTATAATGGGAATATTCACTCTGTATACACTATAGAGAATCCTAGTCCTTATAGCAGGGACTGTAATAATATGAAGGGTATAAATGAGGAATTTCACTCTGTATACACTAAGAGAATCCTACCTTATAGCAGGGACTGTAATAATATGAATGGTATAAATGAGGAATATTCACTCTGTATTCACTATAGAGAATCCTAATCCTTATAGCAGGGTCTGTAATAATATGAATGGTATAAATGAGGAATATTCACTCTGTATACACTATAGAGAATCCTAGTCCTTATAGCAGGGACTGTAATAATATGAAGGGTATAAATGAGGAATATTCACTCTGTATTCACTATAGAGAATCCTAATCCTTATAGCAGGGACTGTAATAATACGAAGGGTATAAATGAGGATATTCACTCTGTATACACTATAGAGAATCCTAATCCTTATAGCAGGGACTGTAATAATATGAAGGGTAAAATGTGGAATATTCACTCTGTATTCACTATAGGAATCCTAGTCCTTATAGCAGGACTGTATAATATGAAGGGTATAAATGAGGAATATTCACTCTGTATACACTATAGAGAATCCTAGTTATAGCAGGGACTGTAATAAATGAAGGATAAATGTGGAATATTCACTCTGTACTCACTATAGTGAATCCTAGTCCTTATAGCGGGGACTGTAATAATATGAAGGGTGTAATGAGGAATATTCACTCTGTATTCACTATAGAGAATCCCAGTCCTTATAGCGGGGACTGTAATAATATGAAGGGTATAAATGAGGGATGTTCACTCTGTACACACTATAGAGAATCCTAGTCCTTATAGGGGACTGTAATAATTGAAGGGTATAAATGAGGGATATTCACTCTGTATACACTATAGAGAATCCTAGTCCTTTAGCGGGGACTGTAATAATATGAAGGGTATAAATGAGGGATATTCACTCTGTATACACTATAGAGAATCCTAGTCCTTATAGCAGGGACTGTAATAATACGAAGGGTATAAATGAGGAATATTCACTCCGTATACACTATAGAGAATCCAAGTCCTTATAGCAGGGACTGTAATAATATGAAGGGTATAAATGAGGAATATTCACTCTGTATACACTATAGAGAATCCTAGTCCTTATAGCGGGAACTGTAATAGTATAAAGGGTATAAATGAGGAATATTCACTCTGTATACACTATAGAGATCCTAGTCCTTATAGCAGGACTTTAATAATATGAAGGGTATAAATGTGGAATATTCACTCTGTACTCACTATAGTGAATCCTAGTCCATAGCGGGACTGTAATAATATGAAGGGTGTAAATGAGGAATATTCACTCTGTATTCACTATAGAGAATCCAGTCCTTATAGCGGGACTGTAATAATATGAAGGGTATAAATGAGGGATGTTCCCTCTGTACACACTATAGAGAATCCTAGTCCTTTATCGGGGACTGTAATAATATGAGGGTATAAATGAGGGATATTCACTCTGTATACACTATAGAGAATCCTAGCCTTATAGCGGGACTGTAATAATATGAAGGGTATAAATGAGGGATATTCACTCTGTTACACTATAGAGAATCCTAGTCCTTATAGCAGGGACTGTAATAATACGAAGGTGTATAATGAGGAATATTCACTCCGTATACACTATAGAATCCAAGTCCTTATAGCAGGGACTGTAATAATAGAAGGGTATAATGAGGATATTCACTCTGTATACACTATAGAGAATCCTAGTCCTTATAGCGGGAACTGTAATAGTATAAAGGGTATAAATGAGGAATATTCACTCTGTATTCACTATAGAGAATCCTAGTCCTTATAGCAGGGACTGTAATAATATGAAGGGTATAAATGAGGGATATTCACTCTGTATACACTATAGAGAATCCTAGTCCTTATAGCGGGGACTGTAATAATATGAAGGGTATAAATGGGGAATATTCACTCTGTATTCACTATGAGAATCCTAGTCCTTATAGCAGGGACTGTAATAATATGAAGGGTATAAATGAGGGATATTCACTCTGTATACACTATAGAGAATCCTAGTCCTTATAGCGGGGACTGTAATAATATGAAGGTTATAAATGAGGAATATTCACTCTGTATACACTATAGAGAATCCTAGTCCTTATAGCAGGGACTGTAATAATATGAAGGGTATAATGAGGGATTTTCACTCTGTCTTCATATTCTTATTGTCCTGGCACTAGTATTAGCATGAAGGATATATCATAAAACATCTCAATTAACTCCTATAGTACAGCTACTGCCCACTGTGCTAATGTATACAGTGAATCTGAATGTTCTGTCTGGGATGGGTTTCCTCCAGGTATTCCAGTTCTCCCGCAAGCATAAAAACACACTTATTGGCATTTTTACAGACCAGCACTGTTTTAGCTGTTTTTTTCCCACCAGCTTTTATTTATGTTCATGATCGTCGTGATATAGTGTCAATTAATATAGATTGAAAAGACCAAAAGTGCACTGGTTTAACAAACAGTTATAACTTTAGGAAAGCTAATTTTACGTTGTTAAAGGAATCACTCCTGCTCATAGACTGGGGTAATTTGTTCCTAGGTAACGATATTGAGCAGAAGTGGACTGCTTTTAAAGGGATATTAAACTATTACAATTGTAAGTTTATACCGTTAGGTAACCAGTGTAAAAGAAATTATGTCCACTCCTGCCTGGATTAATGCTCAGGTAAAAAGGGAAATGGAAAAAAAGGCTTTTAAAATGTTGAAATCAGAGGGAACGGAACAAGCTTACAGGGAGGATAAAAGCTCTAATAAGGGGTGCAAGAAAGCAATTAAACTAGCTAAAATAGAAAATTAAATACAGAGAGCAGAACAAAGCAGGTTTAACCCCAAAATGTTTTTTAAATTTATCAATAGTAAAAAGATGAGGACCGAGTATGTGGGACCATTAAATAATGGGGCTTAGATGGTTATAGAGTATGCCGAGAAGGCTAATGTGCTAAACTGTTTTTTTCCCTCTGTATTCACTATAGAGAATCCTAGTCCTAGTTATACACTATAGAGAATCCTATCCTTATAGCGGGACTGTAAATATGAAGGGTATATGAGGGATATTCACTCTGTATACACTATAGAGAATCCTAGTCCTTAGCGGGGACTGTAAAAATATGAAGGGTAAAATGAGGAAATCACTCTGTATACACTATAGAGAATCCTAGTCCTTATAGCGGGGACTGTAATAATGAAGGTATAAATGAGGAATATTCACTCTGTATACCACTAGAGAATCCTATCCTTATAGCGGGGGACTGTAATAATATGAGGGTATAAATAGGAATATTCATTCTGTATACACTATAGAGAATCCTAGTCCTTATAGCGGGACTGTAATATATGAAGGTATAAATAGGAATATTCACTCTGTATACACTATAGAGAATCCTAGTCCTTATAGCAGGACTGTAATAATATGAGGGTATAATGAGGAAATTCACTCTGTATTCACTATAGAAATCCTAGTCCTTATAGCGGGGACTGTAATAATATGAAGGTATAAATAGGAATATTCACTCTGTATACACTATAGAGAATCCTAGTCCTTATACAGGGACTGTAATATATGAAGGGTATAAATGGAGGATATTCACTCTGTATACACTATAGAGATCCTAGTCCTTATAGCGGGACTGTAATAAAATGAAGGGTATAAATGAGGGATATTCACTCTGTATACACTATAGAGATATCTAGTCCTTATAGCGGGACTGTAAATATGAAGGGTATAATGAGGATATTCACTCTGTATACACTATAGAGAATCCTAGTCCTTATAGCGGGACTGTAATATATGAGGGTTAAATGAGGATATTCACTCTGTATCCACTATAGAGAATCCTAGTCCTTTAGCGGGGACTGTTAATAATATGAAGGGTATAAT